>SJYC01099261.1:0-33223 GCA_006408675.1 Madoqua kirkii
CGTTCCGAGAGGGAGGAGATATATGAATACATATGGCTGATTCACTTCTTTGTACAGCAGAAACTAACACGACATTCTAAAGCAATTATCCTCCAGTTAGAAAAAAACACACTGGTTTTAATATATATATATTTAATGAAGCAATCAGCCATCGAGTTTAACTTTGAGAAGATTTACAGTATTTTTTTAAATCTTGAAACTGCATTTTTAGTAGCATATTTAAGAAAAAGCTGTGACTTTTTTCCCCTCTTTTACCATTTACCATAGTAATTCTTTTGAAAACTCAAGTAGTAGGTGAGGCTCCCTTTGTGTTTCAGTTCTGTTGAGGGAGATAAATGAGATCAGGAGGATATTGAGAATGGATGTTCTTTAAAGTACCTTCAGCCAGTGCCAATCATGGCTACATAAGGAAAGAAAAATCAGTGTGATCATGCTTAAACCCTCCTATTCTGCCTTTCTGCTTCTCCACGCTTCTGTACATGTGTGCATATGTATATGCATATATGTATGTATTTGCATACATACTTGTGTGCATATCTGTGTATACACACAAACATGGATATTGTCACTTGAAGTGTAGAGAATAATCAAGTTCAGCAGAAACACAATGGAAATGAATAGCTATAAAATGGTATCTTTTTTAACATGTTCAAAGGCTGAAAATGTAGTCATGAGTTTAAATGAAAAAAAAGACCTCAGTTTTGGAGACTTTACAAGAAGCACATAGCACATGTAAATCAGAGTTATTTGAATACAGCAGCAAAGAGAATGCTGGACTCAAGAAGGAGGGGATATATGTATACTTATGGCTTATGGCTGATTCACATTGTCTGGGAGAAACCAACACAGTACTGTAAAGCTATTATCCTCCAATTAAAAACAATTTTTTAAAGAGAATACTGGAAAGTAGCAGAAGGACCATTGGGCAGGGTGGTGTTGTAGGCTGGTGGGAGGAAGAGCTCTTGAATTGGCTGTGTTAAATCATATTTAAACTAAAATGACTGATTTTCCAATCAGTCTGTCCAAGCCCTGGTAGCAATATGGTGGCCTTTGCAGAGCCCAGGACACAAGCCAATGGGATTTGCATGAGTATTTTAGTAAAATAAATGGAGATAGCCATAGTGGTTGACTGATGTGAGTCTTTTTTGGCAAATCCTACTACAAATGGACTATCTTCCTTTTTTTGATCTCTTGGGGAGAGATCTGGAGATTCAGTCCCTGAAATAATATATTTTCACTCTTAGCTAAAGTGACTTGTGTGTTCTTTAACTCTATGAAAATTCACATAGAGTCTCTATGTTCTGGAAACTTGTTTTTGTTATTTAGTCGCTAAGTTGTATCCAACTCTTTTGTGACCCCAGTCAAGAATACCAGAGTGGGTTGTAAAACAGAGAAATCTGAGCCTTTGGGAATTCACCACTTGTAAGTGGAGGCAGAATGGTATAATGTGTGTGTGTGTGTTAGTTGTTCAGTCATGTTCCACTCTTTGGGATCCCGTGGACTGAGGTACAGCAGGCTCCTCTGTCCATGGGATTCTCCAGGCAGGAATACTGGAGAGGGTAGCCATTCCCTTTTCCAGAGGATCTTCTCAGCCCAGGGATCGAACCTGGGTCTTCTGCATTGCAGGCAGATTCTTTACCATCTGAGCCACTAGGAAAGCCCAGTATGATGTTGCTGCTCCTGCTGCTGCTAAGTCACTGCAGTTGAGTCTGACTCTATGCGACCCCATAGATGGCAGCCCACCAGGCTCCCCCGTCCCTGGGATTCTCCTGGCAAGAACACTGGAGTGGGTTGCCATTTCTTTCTCCAATGCATGAAAATGAAAAGTGAAAGTGAAGTCGCTCAGTCGTGTCTGACTCTTAGCGACCGCATGGACTGCAGCCCACCAGACTCTTCCATCCATGGGATTTTCCAGGCAAGAGTACTGGAGTGGGGTGCCATTGCCTTCTCCGAGTATGATGTTAGTTATGCATTTTACCTCTGAAGCTACTTGTAAAATTTCTTCTGTGTCCCCCTTGGCACAGCTCAGGTGTAACAGGAAGCAGCCACCAGCACAGACACTGAATTTCAAGTACATTTTATGTGGGATGTCAAATACTGCTGAATCAAGGAAGGCTAAATCCATTGCATCTGAAATACTCTCTCGGGATAGTTCAAGAGTACCCTGAGGTACCAGAAATAATATTGGGCTGCAAGTTAGGGGACCAGTAGAGTGAGTTTCTAGTCTAGTCAGTTCAGCTTGCTGGACCTCAGTTTCCCTATATATGATGTGAGAGGTCTCCTGTTTAGTACTGAAACTATATTATTAAGTTTTAAAATCAAAAAAGGCAAGTCCAGGTGTGATACAGACTTCACACAAAGTTAGTCAGAGCAGTGGGGCAAAAACATCATTGGATTTGCTTGCTTTTGTGTGATGGCATCAAGCCTAGAAAGTTCTTTCAAATTAGTAGCAATGATGTCTTCAGAGAATTCCAAGCTTCATCTTTATAGCCTCTTCTCCAAAAAAGGGGGGAAAATATATTTTAAAAAGTCATCTTTGTCAGTCCCAAATATACACTGTTGACACTATGAATAAAATAGATAAGTAATGAGAATCTACTGTATAGCACAGGGAACTCAACTCAGTCCTCTGCATGCATGCTAAGTTGCTTCAGTCGTATCTAACTCGTTGGAACACTTTGGACTATAACCTGCCAGGCTTCTTTGTTCATGGGATTCTCCAGGCAAGAACACTGGAGTGCGTTCCATGTCCTCCTCCAGGGGATCTTCCTGACCCAGGGATCCAAGCTGCGCCTCATATCTCCTGCATTGGCAGGTGATTTAGTCCCACTCAGTGCTCTGCAGTGACCTAAATGGGAAGGAAATCCAAAAAAGAGAGGATATATATATATGCATACAGCTGATTCACTTTGCTGTATAGCAGAAACCAATACAACATTGTTAAACAACTATACGCCAATAAAATTAATTTAAAAGAGAAACAAAAAAAAATTTCAAATCATCTTAAGTTCAGAGAGTCCTATGCAGATCACCATAACTGATATCTTTAGAGCTTATGATCCAACAGGAAAGCTACAATAATCCTCAAGAGAAACAATAAATATAGTAATATAGGTATCAAAAGACCCCATATTGTTAAGATGACAATTTTCCTCAAATTGTTCTATATATTCAGTAAGATGCAGTCACAGTCCTGGAAGGCTTTTGCAGGCTGAGTGTGGTGGCAGGATTCAAAACGCCCCTATGATTGTGTCCTCCAGGTATCTATGCCACTGTGTGTCCTCTCTTGAGTGTGGACTGTAGAGTCTGTGATAGAGAAACATCACATTGCTTATATGTGTGTGTGTGCGTGTGTGCTCAGTTGTGTCCAACTCTTTTTCAAACCCATGGACTGTAGCCCACCAGGCTCCTCTGTCCATGGGATTCTCCAGGCAAGAATACTGGAGTGAGTTGCAATTGCCTTCTCCAGGGGATCTTCCAGAGCCAGGGAATCTTCCAGAGCCAGGGATTGTACCCGCATCTGTCCCTCTCCTGCACTGGCAGGCGTATTCTTTACCACTGCTCCACCTGGGAAGCCCATATTGCTTACAAGTAAAATCTAAAAAGAAATGATACAAATGAACTTATTTACAAAGCAGAAAAAGACTCGTAAACTTAATGAATGAATTTATAGTTATGCTGGGGAAGGGCAGGGAGAAGGGATAGTTACGGAGTTTGGGGATCTCCGTGTACCCACCGCTATATTTTAAATGGATGTGAAGTCCCAGAGTTACCAGATAAAATAATTTCTCCGAGAGACGTGGAGTTGAACATGAAATCTCTCAAATTCAACTTGATCCAACTCTATTTTGGTTTTTAACAAGGCTCAGATTAACACTGAAGGGGCACAGCCGATGAGAAAGAGGCCCTTTGAGAAAGGACTGCCTGCAGAGATCAGTTTAGAACCTCCAGATTCAGATGCCTGGTTTGGGATTTACGCTCCCAGGGAATAGTTTCGGACAGGTAGTCTGGAGGCTGTGAGCAAGCGGGGTGGGCCCCAGGGCTGTGGATTCTCAGTGGTTACCTCATGCCTTAAGGTCATAGGGACCGGCTCTTGCTACTTAATGGGCTTCCTTCATGTCTGAGCCCAGAGGCGTGGAAGAATGAACTTCTATAGCTGATCATAAGGCACAGAGCACATAGCCTCCCCGCATATTAAAGGTATTATCGGTTGAAGGCAGATGGATGTCTTTCCACCCTCTCCGAACGTCTGAGCTTTGTGGGGAATTTAAACCTCAGTTTTGAATTACAAATTTAATAATCCCAGTGATGGGAAAAGTAAGTTTAAGTACCCAAGTTTCTCCTGGGCTAGATGCAAGGAAAGCTTCCTTGCCTATGGGTGTACATAGTTCCTATTAACCGAATAAAATTTGCAAGGGAACTGAGGTCCATACTCAGATGTGGCCCGTATGCAAATGAGGTCCACATGCAAATAAGCTCCAAATGTCTGATGCCGCCCCTGTAAGAGGCCACTGATCTTCAGCTTGTCTGACATTTAACCTTTAACTCCTCTCTTGTAATCCTACCTAAAACCATGGGCATGTATTTTAGCATTACAATAAAAATAAAATCAAGTATGACTCGAAATTTTATTTATTTTTCCCCCCCTATGGACAGAAATAACACAATGTAGTGTTCTTTTGTTTGTTTTAGTTCAAGGAACTATGGTTCTGTGCCAGTTCTAACTGAATATCTAAAGAAGAAAAATGAAAAAAAAAGAAGAAAAATGATTCTGTGAATCTCAGTGGAAGACTGAGTCCAGTTAAAAGTCAGGGTCTCTTTTCAGGGGCCAAAACCCATCAACAAATACAAAAAGAAGAAAGGTCAGTGAATTTTTTTTTTTAACTTGAAATAAACTACATGTTTTTGATGTGGAATGAAATGAGAATGTGTTGTATTGTTGCTATGTTATTATTAATCTTGTTTCATTTTACTATTTAAATAAATCGAGCATTTGGCTTTATAGTCCATAGATGAGGAAACAGTGGAAACAGTGTCAGACATTTTTTCTGGGGTGAGGGCTCCAAAATCACTGTAGATGGTGACTGCAGCCATGAAATTAAAAGACGCTTACTCCTTGGAAGGAAAGTTATGACCAACCTAGATAGCATATTCAAAAGCAGAGACATTACTTTGCCGACTATATGGCATCCGGTCCCATCACTTCATGGGAAATAGATGTGGAAATAGTGTCAGACTTTATTTTTGGGGGGCTCCAAAATCACTGCACATGGTGACTGCAGCCATGAAATTAGAAGACGCTTACTCCTTGGAAGAAAAGTTATGACCAACCTAGATAGTATATTCAAAAGCAGAAACATTACTTTGCCGACTAAGATCCATCTAGTCAAGGCTATGGTTTTTCCAGTGGTTATGTATGGATGTGAGAGTTGGACTATGAAGAAGGCTGAACGCCGAAGAATTGATGCTTTTGAACTGTGGTGTTGGAGAAGACTCTTGAGAGTCCCTTGGACTGCAAGGAGATCCAGCCAGTCCATTCTGAAGTAGATTAACCTTGGGTGTTCTTTGGAAGGAATGATGCTAAAGCTGAAACTTCAGTACTTTGGCCACCTCATGCAAAGAGTTGACTCATTGGAAAAGACTCTGATGCTGAGAGGGATTGGGGGCAGGAGGAGGAGGGGATGACCGCGGGTGAGATGGCTGGATGGCATCACTGACTCGATGGATGTGAGTCTGAGTGAACTCCGGGAGATGGTGATGAACAGGGAGGCCTGGCATGCTGCGATTCATGGGGTTGCAAAAAGTCGGACATGACTGAGCGACTGAACTAAACTGAACTGAAAGTTTAATGACAGTGTAAGTCAAGGGTTAACCAGAGAAGTGGCAGGACACACACACAGATTTATGATAAGTTGACATTTACACCCAAGCAATCCTAGTCCAGAGCCCATAGTCAGGAAGGACAGTCTGTAGGGAACGGAGAGCAGTTGTAGACCCGTTTGGTGTTTGGAGTAACTTAAGTTTAGAAAAGGCCTCATCCCCAAAAGTTCCATGTGAATAACTTAGGCCCACCTAGGATAATTTGCCTTTTGAATAAAGTCGACTGGGTAGTGGCTTTAATTACATACACTGGACTCATTGCAGAACAGATTCCTGCTTGGTTGGATAGCAGAGAGAAGGTGTATATATGCTACCAAATGGCCATTGCTTCCCTTTTGTTCTCTAAGGTCTTGGGAAGCAATGTACTTTTGTTCACTCTAACTGAAAACACTAGAACCCAGACGACTAAGTATTCTTAAATAGTAGCTTGCTTTTTTGGTTATTGACATTAAAGATTAATTTCATAGATTGGCAAGGAATATGAATTTATGTTAGAAGATATGTAGAAGATACACAGCTATTTCTAGGTGGCTAGGATCAGAAAACTAAGATCATGGCATCTGGTCCCATCACCTCATGGCAAATGGATGGAGAAACAGTGGAAACAGTGGCTGACTTTATTTTTCTGGGCTCCAAAAGCACTGCAGATGGTGATTGCAGCCATGAAATTAAAAGATGCTTACTCCTTAGAAGGAAAGTTATGATCAACCTAGACAGCATATTCAAAAGCAGAGACATTACTTTGTCAACAAAGGTCCGTGTAGTCAAGGCTATAGTTTTTCCAGGGGTCATGTATGGATGTGAGAGTTGGACTATAAAGAAGGCTGAGTGGTGAAGAATTGGTGCTTTTGAACTGTGGTGTTGGAAAGAATTCTTGAGAGTCCCTTGGACTGCAAGGAGAGCTAAAGAGTCCATCCTGAAGAAAATCAGTCCTGAATATTCATTGGAAGGACTGATGTTGAAGCTGAAACTCCAATACCTGGCCACCTGATGCAAAGAGCTGAATCATTTGAGAAGACCCTGATGCTGGGAAAGATTGAGAGCAGGGGGAGAAGGGGACGACAGAGGATGAGATGGTTGGATGGCATCACCGACTCGATGGACATGGGTTTTGGTGGACTCCGGGAGTTGGCTGTGGACAGGGAGGCCTGGTGTGCTGCGGTTCATGGGGTCGCAAAGAGTCGGACATGACTGAGCAACTGAACTGAACTGAGGATCAGTCAGGAGTCTCCTGGTCCATTTGTGGTCTGTATTAGTTTATACTTAATAATAGATAGGTTTACCTGCCTCTGGTAACTCTTTTTTTTTCTCCCTGGCATTGATTTTATATGTTCAATGTACAAACCCCTTTTAAAACTTAATGTGAAGGAAAGTGGTAATTCAGAAGATTTTTATCTAAGCAAGTTTATTAGAATTCAGGTAATCTAGAGAGATGTCTAATTCTTACCTCAAATTGAAAAAGAACTAGAAACTGACTTGAGAATCCCATTTCCAGGAAATCAGGTCACATCAACTGAAAATTAATTCATGTCTTGATTCATTTATTCAGCAGACTTAATAGCTGTGTATGTGTATGTGTTGGGTTATATGCTAAGTGCTAAAGATACAGTCAAATACAGAGATGCAGTGCCTGCCCTTTTATAGGCAGGATGGACAGGTACAGATTTTATTTAGAAGGGGCTCAGAGAAGCAAGGTTGGAAAATACTATGTTTTACATGGAAATAATGTTTTGCTGGTTGGCTTAACTAGAGTACCTACAGACCTATAAAGTTTTGAGGTTTTCTAGGTATATTTTTCAAAATGATTGCAAACTAGTTGAATAGAGTATCTTATACTTTAGTGGCAGGAAGGTCTTTATTACTGTTGCTCTTGCCCTTAAAGGATATGAGCAAGGGATATAAATTCAGGTTGTTAACTGTTAACAGTAAGGTTAGATCTGTACATGAATATCAATTGTTCTCAGTTCATGAGCTGCTAACTTTGAGGTTTAGGATTCCATTGGTTGTATCATAGCTTCTATTAACTGCAGAAAAGAAAATCAGTTGTTCTTGTAGCATGGAGCAATTAGGGAAAAAAACACTCTGTTTTTCAGAGAAGGTAAAGGTAAATCAATTTGTAAATACATTTTTTTCATAGGACGTCAATTTTGTATTTTGTCAAGACTCAGTGAGGTAAGCCTGCGAAGGCGGCAACAATTCAGCTGTTTCCAGCTCTCCCGGATGTACCCTCTCCCAGGAGGTGTTTGTAGAAGCTTGCATTTATGATGACTCTGTGCATTCATTCATTTATTTAGTATTTATTCTTCCTCTTGGCGTGAAAGTAGTCGTCGAACTTTCTGTTCAGGATGACGTTCTGTGGTTCACGTTCTGTTCTACAGATAAACTTAGCTGAACTGAACTCCCGTTGTTGGATAGAGTTGATGTTATTGAACACGGCATTTTCTCTCCCTTTTCCACCAGACTTTTCACTAACTAAACATTTGCATATGAAGCGTACTGTTAAGATTTGTCGAGCAAGAATCCTAATCCTGAGTGAAACCTAACCCACAGTAGAAATGAAAAGATGAAATACATAGACATGCAGAGTTGCCTTCTCAAACCCTGCCGGTAGTAACAGTCTGTTGACTTGGACTGCGAGGGAGGTTCAGAATGAAAGAGCTTCTGACACAGCTTCACACAGACAGAACCTTGGGCACCCCTGGTGGCTCGGCTGGGAAAGAATTTGCCTGCGGTGTGGGAGACCTGGGTTGGATCCCTGTGTTGGGAAGATCCCCTGGAGGAGGGATCTTTTGCCTAAGACAAACTTTGTAACATCCATATGAAATCACTGCAATGCTTATGAATTAACAATTACTGTAGCTAAGTTTTGGAGAAGGCAATGGCAACCCACTCCAGTGTTCCAGCCTGGGAGAATTCAGAGACTGTGCAGTCCATGGGGTTGCAGAGGGACACAACTAAGCAACTTTCACTTTCACTACGAAGAGAAAGGGTTCATTGATGCTTCTGGTATGGCCTAGCGGAGAGAGGACTCAAGAGAAAGAGTCAGATTTGCATACAGTTTTAGATCTTTTACTTCAGTCTGTGACCATTTTCCAAAAGATGTTTTCTCAATTATAATGATTACTATTAACATTATTTAAATTGAACTTTGTTCTCAAACTTGGCCACTGCTGCTAAGTCGCTTTAGCAACTCTGTGCGACCCCATAGATGGCAGCCTACCAGGCTCCCCCGTCCCTGTGGTTCTCCAGGCAAGAACACTGGAGTGTCTATGTATATTTTAATTGAAGTACTATTTATTTACAATATTGTGTTTCAGGTGTACAGCAAAGTGATCCCAGTTATAATAGATTCTTCTTCAGATTCTTTTCCATTATAGCTTATTGCAAGATATTGAATATAGTTCCCTGTGCTACATAGTCCTTGTTTATTTTATATATAGCAGTTTGTATGTTTTCCTTCCCCACCCTTTCCTTCTTTGGTAACTATAAGTGTGTTCTCTATGTCTGTGAGTCTGTTTTTGTTTTCTAAGTGCACTTGTAGCTTTTTTTTTTTTTTTAGATTCCATGTATGAGTCATATCATACAATATTTAACTTTCTCAGTCTGACTTCATTTAGTATGATGATTTCTGGATCCATCCATATTGCTGCAAATGGCAACATTGCATTCTTTTTTATGGCTGCCAACAGAGGACCATCTAGTCAGCGCTAGGTTTTTCCAGCAGTCATGTATGGATGAGAGAGTTGGACTCTGAAGAAAGCTGAGTGCTGAAGAATTGATGCTTTTGAACTGTGGTGCTGGAGAAGACTCTTGAGAGTCCCTTGGACTGCAAGGAGATCCAACCAGTCCATCCTAAAGGAGATCAGTCCTGGGTGTTCATTGGAAGGACTGATGCTAAGGCTGAAACTCCAGTACTTTGGCCACCTCACGCGAAGAGTTGACTCTTTGGAGAAGACCGTGATGCTGGGAGGGATTGGGGGCAGGAGGAGAAGGAGATAACAGAGGATGAGATGGCATCACCAGCTCGATGCACATGAGTTTGGGTGAACTCCGGGGGTTGGTGATGGACAGGGAGGCCTGGCGTGCTGCGATTTGTGGGGTCGCAAAGAGTCGGACACGACTGAGCAACTGAACTGAATATTTGTGAGTGTGTGTATCCCACATCTATATCCATTCATCTGTTGATGGACATTTAGGTTGCTTCCATGTCTTGGGTATTATAAATAGTGCTGGTATGAACATTGGGGTCCATGTATCCTTTCACATTAGAGTTTTCATCTTTTCAACACACAAGCTCAGAAGTGTGGTTGTTTGATATATAGTAACTTTTTAGATTTTTGAGGAGCCTCCATATTCTCATGGTGACTGCTCCAGTTTACATTCCCACCAACACTCTAGGAGACCTTCCTTTTCTGCTCATCCTCTCCAGCATGTATTATTTGTAGTCTTTTTGGTGATGGCTGTTTTGACTGGTTGTGAGGTGATCGCTCCTTCAAGTTTTGATTTATGTTTCTCTGATAATTACTGATGTTGAGCATCTTTTCATGTGCCTGTTGGCCATCTTGATGTCTTCTTTGGAGAAATGTCTGTATAGGGCTCCTGCCCATCTTGTGATTCAGTTGTTTGGTTTGAATCTTTTTCTTTTTATATTAAGCTATATGAGCTGTTCATATATTTTGGGAATTAAGCCCTTGTTGGTCACATTATTTTTAAATATTTTCTTCCGTTCCATAGGTTGTCTTTTCATTTTGTTTATGGTTTCCTTTGCTTAACAAAAGTTTGTAGGTTTAATTGGGTCCCATTTGTTCATTTTTGCATTTATCCTGATGAAACATATTTTAAAGCTGTTATTAAGATTTTTGAAGCAAATAGTATTTGGTTATACACTTACATAGATGTCAGTTGATAACAGGGAGAGGAATATAAGAATTTCACTTAGTTCCATATCTCTGAAACTTGAGCATGTTTGAAATGATTTCAAATAAGAAAAAGCATTTGAACTTTTATTTATTTTTTTATTTTTTGTTCTACTAAGAGATTATTCCTTTTTTGGGGTGATAAAGTTGAATTAGGTAATTAGCATAGATTAAAAAATCGTTGAGCACTGATTATAACACTGGATAATGTGTGAAATATATGAAAAGTAATGATTTGTAGTGCTGAAAAATCTTATGTATAACAGGCCAGGTTTTAGTTGACAAAAGCTCAAGAGTTTTAAGAACGTTTTTAGGGAAATTATAAATGTTGGCTGCATAATTGTAATTATTGAAGGAAAGCATTCATGTTTTTATTTTTGCCTAATAAAATCCCTATTGAATGACAAAAAAAGGTAAGAGACCTCAGTTTTAAAACTGACCCTCTTTTAGCTTGACCACCACCTTGGGCCTCCCTTGTAGCTCAGATAGTAAAGAATCTGCCTGCAATGTGGGAGACCCTGGTTTGATCCCTGGGTTGGGAAGATCCCCTGGAAAAGGCAGTGGCTACTCTCTGCAGTATTCTTGCCTGGAGAATCCCATGGACAGAAGAGCCTGTTAGGCTGCAGCCCATCGAGTCAGAGTCAGGAAAGAGTCGGACAGGACTGAGCAGCTAACACTTTCACTTACACCACCTATTAGATGCAAATGTTTGAAGTGGTGTTCTATTCTGTTAATTGTGTTCATACTTATATTCAAACTCTATTGAAACCTATTGAAATCAGGCTAACAACATCATTGAATAGTTTCGATGTTTTTAATTTATTAAACATCTTTGACATGTCACAGTCTTACTCTGGGTTGGTTATATTTCAGAAGTACCCACAGGAAGTGAAAGTTATTCGGTATCTTTAAAAGGAAAATTTTGTTCTGTACTAATGAGCTATATGCCTTTTATGGTTATGTCTTGCTAATCAAATTATACTAAAGGATTATAAGAAAGGTGTCACTTCTTATATTTTGTTAACCAAATTTTAATCAAGATTATAAGAAGAGTCTTGAATTTTTATAGATTTGGAGTGATAGGCAATATAATGTGGGAGGAACATGAAACCCTTTCAGTTAAGTGACTACTCCGGGCTTCTCTAGTGACTCAGACAGTAAAGAACCCGCCTGCAGTGTGGGAGACCTGGGTTCAATCCCTGGGTTGGGAAGATCCCCTGGAAAAGGGAGTGACTACCCACTCCAGTATTCTGGACTTGGAGACCTCCGTGGACAGAGGAGCCTGGTGAGCTATAGTCCATGGGGTTGCAGAGTCTGAGCAACTTTCACTTTCAATTAAGTGACGTTAACTTTGCTTTTTATCCACTGAGAAGTATAGGTGTGTGAAATACATATTAGCACTTCGAAAATACAAGGAAAAGAAAAAAAAAAGAACTCTGCTCATAATACTTTAGCTATTTGGACAATTCAGTATTGTGTTTTTGATCATCCAAATTATTAGCCAAGAAGTGCAGAAGTATGCATTTCACAGTAATTATACCTGGCTGTGTATTAGAAGTGTTTATAGAGCTTTTTAAAAACGTAGATGTTTCTGGCACATCCCTACAGTAATTCCTGAGATGTGTGGTGGGTTCCTGTCTATGTTTATTTTAGTTGAAATAAGAAAGATAACCTTAAATATACCAAAGATACTTAAATATACCAAGATACTTAAATATACCAAGATACTTAAATATACCAAATAATGTTAAATTTACAAACATTTTGGATAAACACACAGACTCTTAACCATGGGTTTTATTTACTAATTCTGATCTTAATTCCAGAACTTTTCAAGGGTGACGATAACTACCCAGAAAAGAATTATGACATTCCAGGTATTTGAGGGTGGGTACCTATTTTTTTGAATTGTTTAAAATATAGGAGGAATTGTTTGTTGATTCCTAATTTATTTTATTACTTTTTTTTTTCTTTACTGTGACTTTAATTTAGAGTCTTTTGTAACTGAGGAACTGGTTCTTTCCTGAAGGTTGTTTATGTTAACATAATATCAGGAAGGAAGTCCTGCAGTGGAGTTAAGGGAAAATCCCTGTTATCTGAAAAGCCATCTTTAAGAAGACTTAGGGAAGGAACAGGAATAGTAGGAGTCACACAGCAGAAGTAGGAGGTGCTGTGAGCTCGTCACGCCTTCAGCACCGTCTCTCTCATTCAGTCCTAGCAGCCCTGTCACCTTTACAAGTGAGGAAGTCAAGTTTCAGGACATGGTCATCCTGTAACCTAGATCAGTCGTGCTTCTTTGCACGTTTAGAGCATAGTGCACTGTGATGTCTGTCACTCATCTCAGTTGTAAGTAGTGATTGTGTTATTACTTATTTCATGCCTTGCTTCCTTGCTAGCCTCTAAGCTTTTCAAGGGTGAGCATGTTTGTCCAGTTACCTGTTACAAACCTTGTGCACTAGGAAAGTATCTTCTGTGTAGTAGAAAAACTTAGTAACTATTTATTGAAAAATCAAGGAATGTATGAGTGAGTTAGTCCAGGTTATTACTGAGATAGCTGAAATACGATCCTAAAGTAAGGCTTGCATTCAAGCTCTGTTCTCTCCTCACTGTATTATGTGCCTTGTTCACTTCTGTGGGTAGAGAATGTTTTAGTCCAGATATTTCTGCAGTGCTTCTTGTTGTTGTTTAGTTGTTGAGTTATGTCCAGCTAGTTGGACACAACTCCATGGACTGTAGCCCTGCAGGCCCTCCATGTCATTTTCCAGGTAAGAATACTGGAGTGATTGCCATTTCCTTCTCCAGGGTATCCCAACCCAGGGATTGAACCCATATCTCCTGCATTGGCAGGTGGACTTTTTACCACTGAACCACCAGGGAAGCTTCTTGAATGTGTATTTCTATATACAAAAGCTTTTGCCAGATATGTTAGGGAAGTGACTTCTAATACAGACGAACAGTAGTTTAGCATGTGTTGAGTAAAGAAAAGACACAGTCTTGGTAAACAAGCCTAGTATGAATTGAATAATGTACTTTGAATGACTTTGCATTGCGTTTATTATGGTAGCATGCATATATGTTGAGAAACTAGTAGTGTATTTGTATGTGATACAGCATTTAGTTTATAGAATATGTATACATATAAAATAAGACAAATGCAGATAAATATTTGAGGAGGAGTTGCTGTTCAGTGGCTGAGTCATGTCCAGCCTTTGTGACCTCATAGACTACAGCATGTCAGGCTCCTCTGTCCTCCACTATCTCCTGGAATTCGCTCAAATTCATGTTCATTGAATATTTGAGAGCCCTGATTAAAAATATCATAAAAGAGGTACAAGTTCATATCTGTGCAGAGATGTAAGAACAGAAAAATATTAAGCTACTGCTTAAATACCAAACTCTTATTTAGGTATTTAAAAATGCACTGGGCAGGAGAAGGGGGTGAAAGAGGATGAGATGGTTGGATGCATCCTTAACTCAATGGATATGAATTTGAGCCAACTCTGAAGATAGTGAAGGACAGGGAAGCCTGGCCACAGGATCAGAAAGAGTTGCACATGACTTGGCAACTGGAAAACATCTCAGATGCATTGTACATAAATTTTTTAAAAAGACACCTGTCTTGCTCTCTTGAGGCTTATTATTTTATATTGGATGTAGAGGACTATATTACAATATTAAGTATTATTATATAAACCCGTAAAGTTCTATGGAAGGAAGCAAAGTGGAGGAGATGAATTCTAATAGAGGAAGTGACTTAGGAAAATATTACTAAAGAAGTAGTATTTGAACTTATTCTTCCAGTTATTTAATTTTTTGTAAATTTCTCTTACTGCCATTACTCTCTTTGTGTAGAGCTGATGGGCAAATCATGGCTTATTCCTATTTCTGGGAAACTGTGGTCGTCCTTCTTTACATGTTGTTTCAAATCTAAAGCTTACACAGAAGGCAGTCCAGTCCTGTGATCAGCTGAGCTAGTCTCCAGTCTGCAACTCCAGAGATTACAGGTGTATCTTTATTAAGCTTCTTTATCCTAAAACCTGTATTTTGAAACAACCTCATGTTTTATTTAATATGTTTAATATTAATTAATTTTAAAATTAATTTTCTTAAGCTAGTACTCTTTATCCCCAAAAGTTTTTTTCCGTTTTTTAAAAAAAATTATAATTAGTCATGCTATTTTATTTGCTATTGTTCAGTCATCCCTATTCCATATTCCTAGGTCATTTCCTATAATTTTCTATTACTCTTTGATTTTATTGTATTTTTCACTTTTTGTTTTACTCTTTGATTTTAAATAGCAGCCTGTTCAAACCATGGTAACATCCCTTAGGAAAAGCTGGCAACTATTCTGTGTGCTGTACAAACAACACAGTTAGAACTTAACCTCTGTTTTATAGATGAGGAGACCAAGGTTCAAGTATTTTGCCCAAGATTAAAGGTAATATCATGAATTCCTAGAAATATCATCAAATGGATAGAAAAATCATATTGTAAAACAATATTCTAAACAAATAAGAGGCTTCGCTGGTGGCTAGGATGGTAAAGACTCTGCCTGCAATGTAAGAAACCTGGATTTGATCCCTGAGTGGGGAAGATGCCCTGGAGAAGGGAATGGCAACCCACTCCAGTGTTCTTACCTTGACAGTTCCATGGGCAGAGGAACCTGGTGGACTACAGTTCATGGGGTTGCAAAGAGTCAGACACGGCTGAGCAACTAATACTATCACTGCTAAACAAATAATTGTTTTGTTTTGAATACCTGTAGAATTTATTTTCTGAATATTTTCCCCCAGGAAACAGAAGCTTTGTGGTAGGGAACCAGGTATTGCCACTCACTCGCTGTGTCCTTAGAGCGATCGTCCAGCACAGATGTGGGAGTGATCTTTGCTTAGGGCAGCAAGTTATCCTGTGGTAGTTTTATCAAAATGTTCATCTTGTTTCTTGTTACAAGTTTTGTGTGAAATAATTCTAATCTTTTTTCATTGTTCTTTAAATATTACAGTTGTTAACATTTCTTGTCTTCTTAATATACTGTTAGTTGTAAAGTCTTTAGGGCAGAAGTGTATGAGAAGTTTAGCCTTGTGACATTGAGTAAGTCAGATTTCTGCCCTTTAGTTTATGTCATTTTCAAGTGAGAAACAGGTATTATAAAAATATCTACTACCTTTACTAAGATTTAAAAAGTTTTTTAACTTTATGGATATAAAATGCTCAGTACAAAGTGCTATATATGTTATTTTTCATTGTAATGTATTAGCAATGACTGCATTTTTGTATCATGCTTGCTCTGTGAGCATGGTTTACTGTTGAGTGGTTATGTAGCACTTATTATGGTCAGTGCTAAGAGATAGGAGTAGAGTCTGATTACAGATTTCTTGGAGTTTTTTAGATAGTAATATACATAAGACTTGAAATGTTGAAGGCGGGAGGAGAAGGGGACAGCAGAGGATGAAATGGTTGGATGGCATCACCAACTCAATGGACATGAGTTTGGTTAAACTCTGGGAGTTAGTGATGGACAGGGAGGCCTGGCGTGCTGCAGTCCATGAGGTCGCAGAGTCAAACACTACTGAGTGACTGAACTGATAGTAAGGCTTCAGTCAAAAGAACAAATGATAAGATGTTTCCTATACTCCCATTTTGTCTGAGAGGACCTGGAAAATTTTTCATTCAAAGGCGATTTTTGAAATTGAGTTTTTGCCGATTTTGGAAATAAAATGGGTATGAGTAGAAATGGTAATCTTTAACTTTTAATCTTCTTTCCTTGATTTGCTGTCAGTAAGTAAATACTTCAATTTAACACTTTAAAACATCACATTTTAAGACAAATGGTTGTTTTTCTATGCCTTTAATAATCTTTATGTCTGCTAGATGGGGGAAAGAATAAATCCAGTACAAGGTTTCACATATGAACAGTGAAAGGGTTCTATTAATGCTGTATGGAAGCACTTCATGCCTCCATGGACAGTAACTACTTGTGTGTGAGTGATCATTAGCAGCAGAAATGTAGCCCAAAGTTTCCAAAAGGATTTCCAGCCAGTTCCTCAGAGTCTTTTTTTTTTTTTTAAGCATTAGGCAGCCACTGATATTTAGACTTGGGGAAAATGAAATTTAAAAGCACCTGGTCATTTTTGTCCTTCTGTAAGAAACTGTTTGTATATGTTTAGTCTTTTAAGCCTGACCTGTGGCATCATCAGGATCATATTTAGCTTTCCAAATGGGCATGGATACTATAAACAGCTCAGCTCTCCTGAAAGTTTACTGATTTTGGTCATGATAGGGACAGACTGGAATTACTTGGCCATAACTGGTGATACTTAGGATTGGTCTTGACACATGGTAATTACAGTTAAATTAGAGGAATTAATATATGAGAATTGGAATGGGGACTTACTTAACCTGACACTTTTTTGAATTTTTAATAAGCCTTTTTAGAATACCTATTGCCTATAAAGACGTTCTTAGATAATGATTTCAACAAACTGAATAAAAGTATTTTAATTTTTATATATTATTAGAAAATAACTTGCTTTGAGAATATGATTCCTGTTTGATTCAAGTTAAAAGTTTTCTTGAAGTCAACTTTATAACCAGAGTCAGTCAGTGAGCAATTATATATAATACACATCAAGAAATGTTCCTCAGTGTACATTTCTTAAACTGATTTAAGATTGTATGTACAACTGGAGATAGTTATCTGTTAGGCTTTATCACTTGGCTTAAAATGTATTATTCATAAATGGGTTATTGAAACCTTGGTTTGTTTAAATACGAAGCACTTTCCAGAGTTTCTTTCTAGGAGATTTTGGGTATGAACTTCCATATTAAGAGCGCAATAGGGACAGAAATCTTGTGCTCATTTGCCTGACTACGAGTGTATAATTAAAAGAGTCTGTCAACAGGGGTTGGGGCAATCATTGTGTTCTGATTCTTCGTGTTATACAATTACTTTGTTGTTCGAACAGATTTTGTAATTAGAGCATAATTTTAAATTTCAGAGGTCAGTGACTCTTTGAGGGTTTTTTTTTGTTTTGTTTTTAATCAAAAGTAGTTTCTCAGGTTTTGAGGAATTTTTTTTACTGAATATTTTTATATCACTGTATACAGCAATGTTTTATTCAAAAATAATGCTTAAAGCTTATTTCATGACGATGATTTAATCAGCCCTAACTTAGGAATGACATTGGGTGTATATGTGTGCATTGTATATTAAGACCAATTTTCATCTTCCTCTATTGAAAACTGTAATGATTAGAAGAATTCTGTGTAAGTGTCCACAGGTTTATCATTTTTGTGTATTTGTGTCATTGAAATTTGGTAGGAATTTTCTCTTCTAGGAGAAAAGCGTATTTGTTTCAGTGTAATAAATCTGTGTTACCAGGTACTGTCTGCTATTTATTGATACTGTGTGTGACTCAGTCAGGAATTCGTTGATGGAGAAGAGCATATGACTTGGAATTAGGGGGGAAGAACATGAAATAAATTTACCAAGTCATCTCTATTAATCTGTTTCTTTATCTGCATCCAAATTCTCTACCAGCTCTAAAATTCTTAGAGAACAAGCTGTGCTTAAAATACATGCTCCCCCACCAAAATGTTTAAAGGTAAAATGGTAAGAGTAGAAAAAATTCTTAAGTGTCAAGACTTCAGTGTTCTCTGTCTTTCACTAATTTACGACTCTTTCACTAATTTGTGGTGCTATTTTAAGGCAGTTCACCTAGCTTTAGGGCTCTCGTGTAGGCGATACCAAGCTCTAGGAAGCCTGGCATGCTCTGAAGCTCTCCCTGTAGAACCCGTGTGTCTTGTGTGGCTGGGGCAGCCCTTACGCCTTGACCTCCTCCCGACCTGGGAGGGAGGGAGGGGACTGGGCCTGTCCTCTCAGGACTGCTGGGAAGACTGAGTGAGGGGCCATGTTTGCTTTGCTCATGGTGGCACTTGGCAGGCAGGAAGGTAGGTAGTATCATCACCATTTTCATTCCTGAATTTCTTTGTCATCACATGAGAGACTCAGAGCTACTTGAAATGCATTTTTTGATAGTAGACTTGCCAAGAATATAAACCATAATAAAGTATTATTGGTAATTGTGTTAATCTGCTTCATAGTCAGGTGTGAATGGTATTCTAGAATCGTTTTATATGTTACTAAACTTGAATTTACAGTATAAATTAAGATGCAATCCTTTTTCTTGAATGCTGTCTTGTCATTTCAGACTAAAGTAAAAAAACCAGGATCAGTGGTTGAGCTTTGTTCTTATTTGTACACATTGTAATTGTTTATAAATAACTTGCCTTTGCCCTTTGCTGTCATTTTGCTTTATTATATTAATATATATAAATTTAGTCTTGCAGTTTCAAAAAGACTGACCTTTTTTGTATTCTTCTGATATGTTGTAACAAGGTAATATTGAACTGATAGAATAAAGGAAAAGTGCTGTCTTTTGTGGGATATGAAAATCATACCTCATGAACATTATCCTAGAAAATCTGAGTGAGTTGACTAGAAGAAAAGTAAGAGACCAAGAATAAAAGTTACAGTACTACACAAGTAGAGTAGTACTATAAAAAATAAAGGATACAAGTAAGTATTAAAACATTCTGGACATGGGTGATCAGTGGCATAAAGCTTGTGGGTATGAGAATCCATGTTTCAGTAGGCCGGCTTGATGACAGCCTGGAGAAAATGGGATCAGGAAATGGTGCCTGGAGTTAGTGTGGATTGAAGTGCGAGGGTGAAGGCACAGCAGCTCTCTGTGAGGACCCAAGGAAGCTTGTGACTGTGTTTCAGACTTCCCACAAAACCAGTTAGCTGGTCTTTGTTCTGAAGTAGTAAAAATTCACACTGAACTCAGAAAGCTCATTCAGGATCAATAATAGCTGAGACGTAACTGTGCACTAGTTTGGAGAAGAGATTGAGCTGGACATGTTGAGTGCTTTACAGACACTGACATACGCTTGTCATTGGGCAGTTGAATTTGGAGGTCTAGAAGTAAGGAATGTACTGGAAGTATAAATTTGGGAATATGTGGATACATAAAATGCCATATTACTATATATTGCTGAAGATTTGGTGGCAAGTTATATGAAGTTCTTTGGGTGAGTATAAAACAGAAATTATAATGATTTGCAATGAGCTATTTTTTCCACATCAGTTTCTCAGCTGTTTATTCCTGAAATACTATTAAAATATGACTGTAAAAAGAAATTAATGCCTTACCCACAGTTTCTAAGAGATACACCACCTTTGGTGTATCTCCATTTTGCATCAGTCTTCTCTGCTTCATTGCCTCCCCTTTTTTGATCCCAAATTATGAAAGTGAGAGATTTGGGGAGTGGATTCTTAACTGCAGGTACACTAGGGTATAGGAGTAGACACTGTAATTTTACTCTCTCTTTTGTTTGCTATAGTGAAAGAGAACCTTTATGGGTATCTTTTATTGACTTTCCAATCCCAGATTGCCTTTGTTATCTGTTTGAGAAACAGAAAGAGAAATTATATTTGTATTGAATAATGACTTGGCTCAAACTCACTGTTGACAGAATTTACTTCACTCTTCCTGAGTTAGAATGGATTATAATCGTATAAAGGTGGCTTCTGCATAGAATGATCTTAAAACCTCTTTAAAAATGAGTTTCATATGTTCATGGATTAAAAGTATGTAATTCTATAAAGCCTGATGTAGAAAATACCTTCTCTGCTTTCTAACAGCCACTGCTGCTCACAGTCACTTCCTACTGTTTAAAGAGGTTCTTTTGATAGTCATTCTCTATTGCTGCATTTTGTGCTCACCTTACCCCTAGTTGATTTTTTGTTATTGTTTTGATCTCACTTTTTCATTGTGATGAGAAGTTATTGGGCCCTTTACATTTGGAAACTGTTATCAGTTTGGTTTTAAAATATGTATTATGTTGATGATTTTTCTCCCTTCTGCTTCCTTTTTCTTTTTTCATGGTGAGACATCAGCCATTCATTGTTGTGACTTCTTGTATTAGTTCCCTAATCTTCCTGTTATTTTTAGCCGTTTTCCACCTCTGTCTTCACTCGTTACTTGGAAAGAAAATTCACCTTTTACCTTCAGGCACCTCTGTCATGTGTTTTTTTTGGTTGGTTTCTACTATCATGTTTAAGTTTCAAGAATTCCTTTTTATGTTTTGAATTCCTTCAATAGCATTTTTTACTTGTTTCCAGGATGCAGTGTCTTTTCTTAACTCCAAGGACTTCTGAGTTTTTCTCCTTGCCCAGTGATGGCTTCCTCAGGCAGCGTCTGTAGTTGGGTTGGCCATGCTCCCAGAGAAGCCTTCTGTCTCTGGCCCTCAGTGTGCGGGCTGGGGTAGAGTGAGAGAGGGCTAGACACCTCAGCCTTCAGTGTCCTCAAGGGTCCTGTTACCTGCCCCTCAAAACCCAGTTCAAGAATATGGAACTCTTTAGGGATATGTTTCTAGTCTGCAGCTAGAAATTAGGAAGTGCTAGATTGCCAGCTATTTAAGGAATGGGGATGTGGAGATTGAGCTGTTCCTTAGTGAGAAGTTAGCCAGTTTTCCAGTCTCAGCTCCACCCTTACACCACTTCCACCGCTGCCGACTTCCTGAGGCTTCATGGAGGCGCTAGAGTGTAAGTGAATTTCTTCTTGCCTGAGTCAGCGAAGACTCTGACTGCTTAGCCATCTGCTTTCTAATATAGTTTCCAAATTGTTTCCTTTCCCATTTTCTTCTTTCTTATAAGTTAGTTCGTGCATTTAAAACTCTACAGTGTTTCAGAAGAATTTTAGGAAGGAGTGGAAGTACACAACTCTGTTAGTTTCACGTTTTTTGTCTCGTAAGAGTTTTAGAAACCATAAGCAAACGTTAGGATAAGTATAACTTTCTTTTATTTTTGTAGTTTTAACTGGTACTTAAATTGTTGAATTTATTAAGAGTATCATTTACCAAATGCAGTATTCATTCTTAGGCCTTTCTAAAATACTTTGGATTATAAATGTTCCTCAGTTCTTGTATTTGTATCTGTATGCATTAATAATATTCGCATAGATATGCTTTTTTAGTGTCTTTGTCTACTAATTATAACATTATGTCAGTCCTAGGTTTTGGTTATTTTTTTTTTTCCTACGTGTTTCCTTTTTCTCTTCCTTTGCCTGTTAGTTTCCGATAAGATGCCAGATAGTGTGGCCTTTAGGGTTTCTCGTTTGGCTCATTGGGAAAGAATCCGCCTGCCTCGGGAGCCATAGGAGGTGCGGGTTCAGTCTCTGGGTCGGGAAGATCCCCTGGAGGAGGAGCGCAGTCCACCCCAGTGTTCTTGCCCAGAGAGTCCTGGACGGAGGAGCCTGGCGGGCTATAGTCGATGAAGTCACCAGAGAACTGGACACAACTAAGTGACTAAGCACACGCAGTCTGGATCTTACCTTGTTGGGTGGTTATTTCATATTCCTATACCTGTTTTTGGACTTTGTTCTGGGATGCAGTTAAATTGGAGACAGTTGGATCCTTTTAGGTCTTGCTCTGAGTATTTAGGCACTGCTGGCACAGTACTGCTCAGACTGCTGACTAATTATTTTCCACTCCTGAGGCAAGACCTCTGTGTACTTGTCCCAGTGTCGTGTGTATCATAAAGTTTTCTACCTTGAATCCTTTGATTGGTTCTTTCTCTGGCCTCTGGTATTTCCTCCCACATTTGCGCTGAGCAGTGTTCAGTTGAATACTTGTGCAGATCTCCACTCTCAAAGTGAAGTGGAAGTCGCTCAGTCATGTCCAACTGTTTGTGACCCCCATGGACTTCAGCCTGCCAGGCTTCTCTGTTATGGAACTTTCCAGGCCCAGAATACTGGAATTGAGTAGTTGTTCCCTTCTCCAGGGCATCGAACCCAGGTCTCCCACATTGCAGGTAGACTCTTTACTGTCTGTGCCACTAGGGAGGCCCTCCATTCTCTGTGCAGCTCCTTTTTCCGGTACTAGTTTAGGTGAGCTCTAGCTGCTGTGCCCTCCCGGGTCTGAAGGTCAGTCTTCTCCACTCAGAGAGGCAGGCTGGCACCCTTCCCAGGGCTGCAGCCTCGAGCTTCCCAGGCCAGGAAGCCTGGATGGTCATGGGCCTTACTGCCTTGGTTTCCCATCCTCAACCTCACTATCCTCCTCCTCTTTGCTTATTTTTAGACATGAGAGTGAGTCTTGTTGATGTTACTTTATCTTGGCGCAAAGCAGACATTCCTTATTTGTATGGATGTGGAGATACTTTTAGGTTCATCAAAACATAAACACACAGAACTTTATCACTTCTATAAAAAGTGATCACTTCTATAAAAACTTCTATAAAAAGTTTTATATAACTTTTTATGGAAAAATTGATCAGATATAAATTTCAATGAGATGGTACTGTCAGTGTTTTTCAACATCAAAATTAAACTCTGGATTTTAAAATTGCTTTTTATTGTTACAGTAGAGGTATGTCTGCACACTTTGTATTTGGCACACAGGTAGCCATGAGGTTCCCAGCTCCTTGACTCACTGGCTCCTTGAGTCTCTCAGTGCCCCCTTGGCAAAAAGAAATGCTGAAGAGTTCTTTTTCCCATTCTTAAATGATTACTTCCAAACAGTGTAGTTCATTAAAACAACTTAAATTGAAATTTTTGTTTAAATTCTGTTTATAAGCAACCACATTATTTATTATTGGCTTTGTTTTTCTCTTGGGTACTGTTCAGATTCTCAAACTGGACTTTACCACCCTCTTCCTGTTCCACACTGATTTTGCATGGACATGGCTTTTTATTACAGCAACCACTGAAAACCTAGCATTGCAAAAATAAGACATCATCAAAAGGAGTGTAGCATGATCTAATATTGATAAAGACAAATATTGTAAATTCGAAGGTTGTGTGGTATCTGATGGACATCAGCTCTTGCTGTTCCCCTTGAAGCCCCGAGTGCTTTGTGGTGCCTGGCGAGCGAGCTGCGCTGTCTCCTTGGATTCACTCCTTGTGGGCACATAGGGGCCGACCACAGGCTGGTGTGCTTTGCTTGGTGTCCCATTTCCCCTCACAACACTTGGGTGCATTTTCACATGCAACAGTAGTAACAGAAAATAAAGAGAAGCATGAACTTTTAAGAACTCGATTTTATCCTTAGTGTCTGAGTTCCATATCTTTCTTTTCCCTGGCATGGCCTCTGCAAACATGTGCGTTGTGGTAGAAAACTGTTTGTTTGTTTGTTTTTAATAACCAGTTTATTTTTCTTTGATTGGAAGAATTCAGTAATAGTCTTCACAGATCAGTAAATAGAATACTTAAAGATGAAACTTCAAAAAAGATATTGTTCATTGTCTGTGTGGTACATTGCACTGAACCATATGCATTCATTTCTACCATTTTGATATTCATGTTGATATTCTTTTTAATAAAGTTATATTTATGAAATACTTACAAATATATTTGTGTATTATCTCTAAAGCTTAAGGCAAGAAGCAATTCTGAAATGATAATATTTTAGCTGAAAGGGAAGTATGGCCAGTCTTTCCTGTAGCTTGACAGTGTTTTCCACCTGGGGATCACTGGGTCATCTGAAGACACTGGGGAAATGAAATGCAGACGTTCTCTGCTAAAACTAGTGTTTATGATGGTATGGTTAAAAGAGTGACTGTACAGCTAACTGTTTTTAAAGTAAGGTCTGATAGAACTACAGTTAAAAGTATCATTACATTTATTCCTTGTGTTTTTATAATGAAATGATTCCGTAATCACTACTTGAAATGCTTAAAACAAATGGCATTTGTCTATACAATAATGTCTGTTGGCAAAATACTTTTCCTGTTCTTGAATTCAGCCAGTGTTACTAAAAACAGTTGCAACAAAATGGGAAAACCGCTGAATTTGAGAAAGAAGATGTTGATTCAGTTCCTAAATTTGGCAAGTTACTAGCCACATGGCCTTGACAGGTGACTTGCCTAAATTTACCTCAGTGACCTTTTATTTACTCATGGCAAAACAATGCAAGCATAGCTTAGTGATTGCAGCAGGTCATTATTATGGATGGAAAGATGTGCTGTCTCTTTGAAAAGAAAAATTTATAATCGTGTGCTTTGTAAATTTTTTAGGAGGAGCAAAATCGAGGCAAGCCTAATTGGGAGCATCTCAATGAAGACTTACATGTACTGATCACTGTGAAGATGCTCAAAACAGAGCAGAGATCAAACTGAAGAGAGCCGTGGAGGAAGTGAAGAAACTACTGGTACCTGCAGTAAGTAATAATTTCCAAATCTTAGATTTAGGCCCAAGATCTTTTTCGGTTAATTTTTAAATTATTTTAATGTTTATGTTAATAAAGAATAGGTTATTATTTGTTCAAAGTTTTATTTAAGCACAAAATATAAAAATAATTTATAAACCATTTGCTACAGAATAAGAGACAGACACTGCTACATTTCTTAAATGGGAAGTCTGCTCCCTGTTTATTTTTTTGTGAAGGAAATGTGAATGGAGCAAACCTAATCAGTGGCCTGTTTTTCAAAAGTGTGGTTACTTTTGCATCATTCTGTTACAGGGTAAAAATGTAGGTCCATCATCTGGTAGAGCTGATGAAAGCTTTGTCTCTCTTTTAGATCAGTTTCTCATTGCAAACAAGTAGCGCGTGTACACGAAGTCTATATGAGTTAATACTTCTGTTGGGTGATCTGTGTTAGTAGGAGTGCATTATTTGTTTTGCCTATGGATTCCGTGGGCTTCCCAGGTGGCACAGTGGTAAAGAACCCACTTATCAATGCAAGAGACACAAGAGACCCGGATTCCATCCCTGGGTCAGATCAGGAAGATCCCCTAGAATAGGAAATGGCAAGCCACTCCAGTGTTCTTGCCTGGGAAATTCCAGTATCCTTGTACCTATATTCCTTGTGACTTGATTATAATTTTTCTAATTTTGATAATTTGAATGTGTTATCAGTTTACATAATACCACACATAACTTACTGTTCAGAGTTCAAACCTTTTAAATTCAAATTGGGATTTCAAAACAGCCTTACCTTCCCACCACCCAATACCCGCTGCCACCCCACCCCTGCCCCTTGTCCCAGCAAGCACAGGAACTCAGACAAGCTTTAGCATTTTTTAAATTTCACTGCAAAAGTATTATAATAGGGGTTTTGAGATGATCACACTTAATCTGTAGAGTTGTAGTACTTTACCTTACAAATTGTTTATCCTGGATAATACTGTTGTTTTTATTTCAAATGTTTCTAATTAGTTTGTTTTAGTTTGTTTCGTTTCTTCAGTCACAGAATAAGCCATGCATAACTAGAGAAAAGTCATTTCTTCAGTTATATATAGTGCAACCAGCCTGGCAAGTCTTCATGTGTTACTATGAAATATCTACTAAAGATGTTCTTTTTATCATAGGTATAGTTATTCAATCTCATTTCCATAAATCTGAACTATATACCTCCTTCAGATTCTTGAGATCCTCAATATACTTTTATAAATTCAGTGTAACATTTTGTGGAAATCAGATCATCTTCATTGACAGATAAGGACTGTTGATCAGTGCCCTGATTTTGCTCATTTTGGGGGACTTAAGTCATCCTTAGCAGAAAAGAACTATTGATGTAAATCTGCCTCCACTATATTTCTTGAAGGCAAATTCTTGTCAACCCAGTTAAAATAAATCTCTCTTTTCACTTTTAGTCTTAACCCACTCAGTTGATTCTCAGAAATCAGTAAGTGATTTTTTTTTGTTTGTTTGAAAAAATTGTATAAAGATAATCAATGATTGGACACATCACTCCTCTGGAAGCAGGGTAACCAGTGCGTTACCTTCTCTGAAACTCCTTGTTGTAGCGCTGAAGATGTGACTCTTAATTGTAAACAAGTATAGGTGGTTGTGAAAACTTTAAAAGTTAGAGAAGGAGAATGTTTGTGAAATAAGTTTAGAATTTTACTAAGCATATAGATAGAAAATTAAGCAGAGGTTTTATAGGAAGATATAATGATAGCCTTCTTATTTTAACTGGCTCCTGTGAGAAAATTAGTTAAGAACATTAAGCAGAGATTTTATAGGAAGATATAATGATAACCTTCTTATTTTAACTGGCTCCTGTGAGAAAATTAGTTACTTGAAATTGTTAGGAATTTGTGATTCTTATTTGTGGTTTGTGTTTTTATGTAGCTGCTTAGCTAAAAAATTAGTTGGGTTAACAAAACTACAGTTTGTATGCTTCTAGGGAGTTTTCCAGGGCAGACTGTCCGTGCAAGCTGGCTGCTCGGGCTGGCTGTGCTGGTCGTCTCTGTTTGTCATTAGGCCTCGCTGCAGTGCGCTGCTGCACGCTCTCTTTACAGATTTGTTTCTTTAAGCTTCTATGAGAAAGTTACTAATTTAATCTAATCTTTTGATAAAATACTATTTTATTAGGCAAATGATATTTAATAGATTAATTGCTAATTTTATATATGTCAGACTTAGGCTTTTAGATATGCGTGTTGAACTGGTTTATTGTAATTAGAAAACAGATGACATTTTAGTGCTTGTTTTTTTATTCAGATAATAATTTTCACACTTTTCCTGTGAGCTTTTCAAAATAAACGAGGCTGTTAAATTTTTTGCCTGAACTTACTGTTTTTGCTTAGCATTTACCTAATGTGCTTACAAATACACAGTATTTGGGGAAATTATGATCTCTTATCTTTATATGTTCAAATCACTTTAACATAGATTTGATCCTTACAGAGAGCTTGTGTATTAAATTAATTTACTCATTTTCTATCATCAGATGTTTTCATTTCCTTTATTCTCCCTGCACTGATACTGTAATGTGCTATAAATTTCCATTTCTCCCATTCAAGTACCAACCAGGCCCAACCCTGCTTAGCCTCTGAGATCAGACAACATGGGGCGCATTTAGGATGGTATGGCTGTAGACTAAATTTCCATTTCTTTTTGCCTTTTTAAAGAGAATACCTAAACCTACTTTTAATTAAATTTGGTCTTGGTATCCTCATGTGTATATTATGACAATTGACAAATTATTGCACAGGGCCTTGTTAACCATTTTAAGAACTTTGGCTTTTGGGCTAGAATGGGTGGGCTTCCCTGGTGGCTTAGATGGTAAAGAATCTGCCTGCAATGTGGGAAACCTGGGTTGGGAAGATCTCCTGGAGGAGGGCATGGCAACCCACTCCAGCCTCCTTGCCTGGAGAATCCCATGGACAGAGGAGCCTTGTGGGCTACAGTCCATGGGGTCACAGAGAGTCAGAGAGCACTGAGCTCTCTAAGCACTAGAATGGGTGAAACCATTGGGGTGCTTAAGGAGAAGGGATGACATGATCTGATTAATATTTAGTAAGGGTTACTGGTCTGCTCTGTTTAAAACAGAATAAATCACACAAGGTGAAAGAAAGGAAGCTCTCATAGGGAGTTTACAAATTAAGCCCCATGGGCTAAAACCAGCCTCCCACCTGGGTTTGAATAGCCCATGAGCTTAGCATGGTTTCTACATTTTTTAATGATCAGGGGAAAAAAATCAGAAGAATAATATTTGAAGAAGGATAATACTTCATGAAATGTGAAAATTATATGAAACTCAAATTGCATTGTCTAACAAATTTTATTGAGGCACAGCCACGCTTATGCTTCTTCATTTACATATTGTCTGTGGCTGCATCTGAGCTCCAGTGGTGAGTTGAGTAACTGCCACAGAGACCATATGCCCAGAAAAGCCATGTGCTGTCTGGTTTATTACAGAAAAAGTTTGCCAGTTCCTAGACTCTTGCATTAATTCAGATGAGAGATGATGATGGGTTGGGTCAGTGGAGCCACAGAAGTGAGTCATGGCCTCATTTCTAAGGATGTTTTTAAAGTGAAACTGGCAGGATTTGCTAATGGATCATCTGTGGGATGTTAGAAAACAAGGCATCAGGCATGATACCAAGATTTTTAGCCTGAACAACCGAAAGGATATAATTGCTGTTACTCTGATGAAGGGTCTGTTAGAAATAAATTTTGAAGAGATTTCTTGGAACTCAGTTTTGAATCTGGTGAATTTAAGATGCCAATAGCTATCCAAGTGTAGCTGTTCTAGTATTCTATTCAGATTAACAAATATTTATTCCAGGTTGACTGTATTTTAGAGCATTAGGAGTATAGAAAATTATTTAAAGCAAGATGTTTAATGTTTAGGACAGTGGCAATTCCCTGTCTGTATTTCATAGATACTTTTCATAGGTATTCTGGATAAAAGAAAGCCTTAAATATAAGTATTGTGAATCTCTGGTAGAAACCATTTCCAAATTTAATTGACCATCAAATTTTTTTCTGAGAGTGTATTAACCGTCTAGTGTTATAGAGATAACTTGTTTGAGGAATGATCTGTAAACTCATGAGTCTCATTTAAATACATAAGAGCAGTCTTTTTAACTCTGAGGCATAGTCATTTTGAAGACATGAAAAAAGGGCTCTTCTTCAGGAACTTCTTCTTTTTTTACACAAATAAAAACTCATTAATTTTAAATGTACAGTTTGACCCTTGACAACTGTATATATTTACAACCACTACTACAGTCAAGGTTTCCATTACCCCAAAAAGTTTTCTCTCAGCCCTTTTGCCATCAATTCAGATTAACAGATTACCATCACAGTCAAGTTGGCACCCATCATCTATACTCATTGTTTTTTTTTTTGTATGATCCACTTTTCGCAAATTTCAGGTGTACAGGGTGTTAATTAAATGTAACCACCATACTGTGCCTTAAAGCCTCAGAACTCATCTCATAACTGAGAGTTTGTGCCATTTGATGGACATCACCTCTTCCCTAGCCCCTGGTAACCAACATTCTATTCTCTGATTGTATGAATTTGCCTCTTTTAAACCAGTTCGCTTTTTCTAGATCTCCTTTCTTTATTCTTTCATGCAGCTTGGCTCTTTTAAGTTTTGTCCATACTGTTGCGTGTATCAGTGGGTTGTTTTTTTTTGATTGATAATTAGCATTCCATTGAATACATAAACCACAGGTTGTTTCTCCTTTCACTTGTAGTTTTAATTTTTATTTCTGTGAATGCAAATGATATGGAGCATCTTTTAATATGCTTCTTGAGAATTCATATATTTTATTTGATGAAGTATCTTTAAATCTTTTTATCATTCTTCTTGACTTGTCTTATTTTTTAGTGTTAAAGCAATTTTTTATGTGTTGAAAATGAATCCTCTATTGGACAAATATTCAAATCTACGACTGTGTTTTTCTTTTGGTTTTGTGGAAAGGCTTTTCATTACAAATCCCATTTCATTCATATTAATAAATATTGAACTTAGTTTATTTCCCTGTTCTTGTATTTTTCAAGGAATTTGTCTTTGTCATCTGAGTTGGTAAATTTTTCATCATGAAGTTGGTCACAATACTCTATCTTTTTAAGGTTTACTCTGTTCATGTAGGTTGTTTGAGCTATACATGCACACATGTGCACACGTCAAAGGCCATTTCAGTGCCTTCAAGGAGAACACGCTAGGATACACACACATTATTACAGTGAATGGAGATCTTTACAGTCTTTCAGTAATTCAGGGGAAAAAGAAGACCTGAACATTATCTACCACCTTCATCTAAATGGGGCTCCCTGAGAGCTCAGTTGGTGAAGAACCCACCTGCAGTGCAGGAGACCCCAATTCCATTCCTGGGTCAGGAAGATCCCCTGGAAAAGGGATAGGCTACCCACTCCAGGATTCTTGGGCTTCCCTTGTGGCTCAGCTGATAAAGAATTTGCCTGCAGTATGGGAGACTTGGGTTTGATCCCTGGGTTAGGAAGATCTCCCGGAGGAGGGAGAGCCTACCCACTCCAGCTTTCAGGCCTGGAGAATTCCACGGACTATACAGTCCATGAGGTCGCAAAGAGTTGGACATGACTAAGTGACTTTCACTCACTTCATCTAAATGACATTTATAAAACACGTAAACAACTACCGCAGAATACATGTGCTTTTTAAGTGTAAAAGAGAGATTCACCAAAACAGACAACATGATGGAATATTACAAAAATGTACTCTAACTAATTCAAAGAGAATAAAATCTTAACAGAAAGCATTTTTTGGAAACAGAATTCAGTTACCAATTGATCACAATAAGATAAATTTAAAAGTCCCAAATACTTGGAAACATTTGGAAATAACTCATAAATCAAAGAAGAAATCATGAAATAAAATAGGAAATATCGTGAAGTGAATGGTAATAAAAATACCACATAATATTATATTTTGGATGCAGTTAAAGTGTTATTCAGAGAAAATATTTTTAGCATAAATAAAAGGTCTCAAAAGTATAAAAGAAATTTGTAAGTCACTAATAGTCCACCTTTAAGAAGCTGTGAAAATAAAATTAAAAACAAATCAAGTAGAAAGAAGATAAAGCAGAAATCAGTGAAACAGAAAAGGAACAAATAGAATCAGTGCTCACATGTAGCACTAAAAGATGAATAAAACTAAATAAAATTCTAGAGAGGTGATGACTTTGGAGATAGCACAGTCTGTTCTTAGAGTGCAAGTTTTAAACTGAATTGTTAATTTAGTTTTTGACCAAAGGATCAGTAATTGAAGTCTGTGGTATCGCTGGCCTCCTTTTCATGTTACTGGGAAAGAAGGATTAAAAGATCCAGCTGTAATGCACTCGCCCCTTGATAGAGCTGTCACGTGAGAGACTGTCTCTCATGTAGGGAGGGTGTTGCTGCTGTTTTCTGCCTTGCACAACCATTTTAATCTGAATGGGAAATCTGTCTAGGGACCCAGAGTACAGTAATTAGCAGTCTCTTCAGAGTGTCAGAGCAGAATTACCATTGTAATGGTTTAGCTGCAGGATAAAAGGATTGAATTTGGGTCTTCCTGTCTGCCAAACTAAATGAGTTGCCATGGGAATTTTTAAATGTGAGAGGCGTTTACGTAAAACAATTTGGCGGGTTTGAATAAACTCATAAATTACAGGTTTGAAAGGAACCAGTCCTTGCTTCCTCTTATATAGGCAAGACTATACGGAAGGCTGATAGCTTCTTACATTCTTCATGAAAATAAGCTGATCCCTGCTGCCATGTGGATGATCCTATTATTAAGGCATGTGTTTTCACTAAGTACAGTACAGTAAACAAATTTAAGGAAAAATATTTTTTGTTTCAGATCTCTGGAGAAAAAGGTGAAAATTGTAAACATAAGTTTGTCTTCCTAAGTTAACTATATCTTCAAGTAATGCTATTAAGTGTTTTGTTTTAATAAACATTAATATAAGAGTAATTTATTGCTTAGGGCATATAATAAAGAGATATCTTTACACTTCTCATATTTATCACACAAAGATGAACATTTAAACTTTTTGGAAAACAGATGAGGTACTCATACTTGTAAATAGGATTATTAGGTTGCATGTAAATAACTTGTAGAGAGAACTTTGTCTTTCCCTGTCTCTCCACAGATCTGGGTTTTAGTGTAATGACTTTTTAGTGAGGAAATGTTGCCTTAAACACGTCAGGTGATGAATATCACTCTAAGCTTGTATAACCTCATTCGTCCTCAAGGTATCAGTAATAGTGATAGTTCTTGCATTTGGTGCTTTATATCTGCTCTCCAGAAAAAACGTTCAGTGAAATTTAGGCATTTAAAATTTTTAAATGTGAGACTTACTCACACAGTGAATAAGATCCTCTGAGTGATCAGGGGAAGTCTGTTAACATTTTCAAGCCACAAGATTATAGTTTTGTAAGGAAAGAGAAAAATTGTTTGCTGCTAAATAACCTTCATGGCCTGAAATTGTAGACGCAAGTTACACATGATGATGGTTTAGTTCAGATGAGAAAGTATAAAAAAATACTTTTAAAGTATAATAAATGAATTTTATAGTTTCATCTTTACTAAAGATATAATTTATATGAATATATCAAAGTAGTCATCTGAATCTGATTTTGTGTTTCTAGGATTGTTGTTAAACCTTAGTTAAACTAGACCCAACTATAAGTAAGACTCATTTAATTAGTGGAATACAAAGGCCATCATGAAGTGCTAGAAATCCTGGAACCACAGTGCCGTGGCTTCATGCGGGCTGAATGTGAGGCTGTCTGATGGGAGTCGGTGTATACTTCTGGATGAACGTGGTGAGAGAGAAAAGTTCTTTCAGGAATTGAAATGTGCTGATTTTTTTTTTTTTCCTGCAGAGTGGAACTAAATACATTTTTAAAAAAATTTTTTTAAATCTTATAATTCATATTTATTTATTTATTTAGTTAGTTAGTTAGTTTTAGTTTTTTTTAATTTTTTTTATTTTTAATTTTTTTTGTTTAATACTTTATTCTATTTTACAGTACTGTATTGGTTCTGCCGTACATTGACATGAATCAGCCACAGGTGTACACGAGCTCCCCATGCTAAAGCCCCCTCCCACCTCCCTCCCCCCGCCATCTCCCAGGTTCATCCCGTACACCAGCCCCGAGCATCC
>SJYC01099263.1:0-48758 GCA_006408675.1 Madoqua kirkii
ATGAGATGGTGGATGGCATCAGCGACTTGATGGCCGTGAGTCTGAGTGAGCTCCGGGAGTTGGTGATGGACAGGGAGTCCTGGCATGCTGCCATTCATGGAGTCGCAAAGTGTCGGACATGACTGAGCTGAACTGATGGATAATTTAAACTACAATTTTAAAACAATATAGAAACACCTAAATTTTGTCTGACTTTTTGCAACCCCATTGGACTGTAGCCTGCCAGGCTCCTTTGTCCATGGAATTCTCCAGGCAGGAATACTGGCGTGGATTGTTGTTCCCTTCTCCAGGGGATCTTCCTGACTCAGGGATGGAACCCAGGTCTGCTGCATTGCAGGCAGATTCTTTACTGCAGAGCCACCAGGGAAGCCCACATTTGAAAAGACAGTAATATCCGAGTCAATTTGTTCGTAAGTCTCAATCATTTCAGTGTTTTCTGCATACAGTTCTTGGGCATATCCTAGTAAATAATGATCCTGCTTAGATATCACTGCTCTTGCCTTCCTTGGTGGAATATCATTGGTACTTTTTTCAAAAGAAATCAGTTCAGTGTGTATAGGAAGCAGTCTGTGAGGCAGATGCCTTTCTTCCCTTTTTGTTTTTGTTTCATTTTGTTTTTGTAGCTCCATGAGGCATGCAGGATCTTAGTTCCCAGACCGGGAATGGAACCTGTGCCTGCTGCAGTGGAAGCAGAGTCCTAACCACCAGACTTGGGGGGAAGCTGGTACCTCCCTTCCCTGATGAGCTTATCGGGTATCATAGGGAATTCCTTGGTAACCTGAGCAGACCTGTTCCCTTCCAGGTGCTCCTGTTGATACTCCAGTGCAGACCAGTCGCTCAGTCATGTCCTACTCTCTGAGACTCCATGGACTACAGCATGCCAGGTTTCCCTGTCCATCACCAACTCCTGGAGCTTTCTCAAACTCACGGCCATTGAGTCAGGGATGCCATCCAACCATCTCATCCTCTGTGGTCCCCTTCTTCTCCTGCCTTCAGTCTTTCCCAGCATCAGGGTCTTTTCCAATGAGTCAGTTCTTCGCATCAAGTGGCCAGAGTATTAAGAGTTTCAGCTTCAGCATCCGTCCTTCCAGTGCATATTCAGGACTGATTTCCTTTAGGATTGACTGGTTTGATCTCCTTGCAGTCCACGGGCCTCTCAAGAGTTTTCTCTGTATGTGCAGTTTAAACATTCATCCAAGCCCTCGGGGTTCTCAGGCGCCGATAGTGACAGTGTTCCCCTGCCGGTGCGGCACATGCAGGAGATGCGGGTTCGGTCTCTGCAGTGGGAAGATTCCTTGGAGCAGGAGATGTTAGCCCACTCTGTATTCTAGTCTGGAAAATTCCATGGACAGAGGAGCCAGGCAGACTTCAGTTCCTGGGATCACAAAGAGTCGGACAGGACTGAACGACTGACCGTATTAGGTCACAGCATACAGCTGTCGTCTGGGACTTAGAGTAAGATCTGTGTGCTCTTTGAAGAAAATAACTCCTGGGTTCTTACAACGCTTTTCAGCATTTATCATTTTTTTCCACTGCTTTTCAGTTTTGTTTCTGTTAGTAATTTTATGTTACTAATTTATGGTCTCATTATTGGATATGGTGTGATTCTTACTATTCATAAAACAGCTTAAAATAGCAGCCAAGCCCAAAATGGAAGAGCCCAAACCCGAAATGACTGTGCATAATCAGCTTGCTTAAGCAGAGTGGACTTATTGTTGTTCAGTCACTAAGTCGTGTTCAGCTCTTCGACCCCATGGACCGCAGCATGCTAGACTTCCCTGTCCTTCACCATCTCCTAGAGTTTGATCAACTCATGTCCGTTGTGCTGATGATATCATCCAACCATCTCATCCTGTCACCCTCCTCTCCTTTACCTTCAGTCTTTTGCAGCATCAGAGTCTTTTCCAGTGAGTCAGCTGTTTGCATCAGGTGGCCAAACTGTTGGAGCTTCAGCTTCAGCATCAGTCTTTCCAATGAGTATTAAGGGTTCATTTCCTTTAGGGTTGACTGATTTAATCTCATGCTGTCCAAGGGACTCTGAAGAGTCTCCTCCAACACTGCAGTTCTTCAGCAGTAGCCCTTATTTATGGTACAGCTCTGTACATGACAGTGACTGTAGCCATGAGATCAAGACACTTGCTCCTTGGAAGAAAGGCTGTGACCAACCTAGATAGCATATTAAAAAGCAGAGACATTGTTTTGCCAACAAAGGTCTGTCTAGTCAAAGCTATGGTTTTTCCAGTATGTACAGATGTGAGAGTTGGACCCTTAAGAAAGCTGAGTGTAGAAAAGTTGATTTTGAACTGTGGTGTTGGAGAAGACTCGAGAGTCCCTTGGACTGCAAGGAGGTCCAACCAGTCCATCCCAAAGGAGATCAGTCCTGAATATTTGTTAGAAGGACTGATGCTGACGGTGAAGCTCCACTGATGTGAAGAACTGACTCATTGGAAAAGACCCTGATGCTGGGAAAGATTGAAGGCCGGAGGAGAAGGGGACCACAGAGGATGAGATGGCTGGATGGCATCACTGACACAATGGACATGAGTTTGAGGAAGCTGCAGGAGTTGGTGATGGACAGGGAAGCCTGGTGTGCTGCCGTCCATGGGGTCGCAAAGAGTTGGACACAACTGAACTGAACCGGGCATGACCACTGGGAAAACCATAGCTTTGACTACATGGACCTTTGCCGTCAAAGTGACGTCTCTGCTCTCAGCATGCTGTCTGGGTTTGTCACAGTGGCTGCAGTCACCATCCTAGGTGATCTTGGAGCCCAAGTGAATAAAATCTGTCACTGCTTCCACGTTTTCCCCATCTATTTGCCCTTAAGCAATGGGACCAGAGGCCATGATCTTAGTTTTATGAATGTTGGGTTTTAAGTCAGCTTTTTCACTCTCCTCTTTCACCTTCATTAGGAGGCTATTTAGTTCCTCTTTGCTTTCTGCCACTGGAATGGTATCAACTGCATATCTGAAGTAGTTGATATCTCCTGGCAATCTTGACTCTACCTTTTGCTTCATCCAGCCCAGCATTTCACATGATGTACTCTGCATGTAAGTTGAATAAGCAGGGTGACAGTATGCAGCCCTGATAAGCTCCTTTGTCAGTTTTGAACCAGTTTGTTGTTCCATGTCCTGTCCTAACTGTTACTTGTGCATACAGGTTTCTCAGGAGACAGGTGAGGTGGTCTGGTATTACCATCTCTTTAAGAATTTTCCAGTTTGTTGTGATCCACACAAAGGCTTTCACGTAATCAATGAAGCTGAAGTAGATGTTTTTCTAGAATCCCCTTGCTGTTTCCTGATTTATCTCATGCCTACTTTAAAATGAGGCTTTTAGATTGCTTTTATAAGTTTCCACTTAGGAAGTAGAGTATTTGCAAATTACTTAAGTGAAATATCTTTCATTCCCAGAGGAATGTGTTGTTTCCAAGTTTTTATTTTATATTATTTGAATCTTCAGGTGTGGCTAAAGCCAACCCTGCTTCCTCGCTTTCGTTGGATGCTGAGTGTGAGAGTGTTTCACACTCAGAGTAGGAGTGCTTTGTTCACATTGTTCCTGTCTTTCGTTTAATTTTACCCTAAAGTTCAGCCAGTGAAAGAGATAACAGCTGTCTTATATACCTTAGGAGTAATGAAGAGGATTAAGCCAGATAACAAAGGTTAAATTCTCTGTAAACACTTAAAATAGAAAAGGTTACTCAAATTTCAGGGGAAACAAATCTTCAAAAACTGAACTAATGAACCTGATTATTTTTTTCTGACCAAGGGAAACTGTTAAGTGTCTCCGTAATCTGAAACAGGGTTACAGTGCAACGGCGCCCTGCTCTGCCGCCACTGCCTTTGCTCCTTTCGTGCCTCCGAGAGGTCAGGTGGCCACGTGGCATTTGACGACACCCACCGTCTCTCTGCTGTCCTGCTCTGCTTTCCCCTTGCCTTAAGTTTGCTCAGAGTTCTACTCAACTGTGTGTAATGAAGGTGTACCTTATGAAGCAACAAAGGAAAAACATTAAGGTGGCAATCAACCAAAATTAAGGACCTCACCGTAATGACTATATCCAAAAGTATTCAGTATATTGAATATAAGGAAAATTGGTAGTGCTGACTTCAGGTTGCTCTAAGGACCATGTGACTTTCTGCATCTGCTCTCATTGAGGTCATTAGACTGTGCTTGATGACTCAGAAATAGGATGAATATCTCCTCGTAAAAAATGGGTTACTTAGAATCCCTGTAGACGATTGAAACTGAGTGGCAGGTTTTGTCACAGTGCCGTTGTGTGTATTGTAGGTAGTCTGTAGTCACTGTTGGACCCTTGCAGAGATTTGTGATCCTTCCGCACGCTGGTCACCTGGTCTCCATCACATTCGTGTCAGCTTCTGTCACAGAATAGTGTTTCCTGCTTCTTCTGTATACCTCTCACAACAAAGAGGTTTTCAGACCACTGTTTCCAGGTTCCCACTCTTTGTCTTCTGCTCTACAATAAGGCTGTCTTAAATTCACAGCTTACAGCCATCCTTCTACAGCAGCAACCATTTTGATAAAGTCCACCTAAAATACAGTCAACCTTAGGGTTTTGGGGGGGGTTTTTCCTATAAAGGTGTGGCTCTACTGATACTGGGCTTCCCTGGTGGCTCAGAGGTTAAAGCGTCTGCCTGCAGTGCAGGAGACCTGGGTTCGATCCCTGGGTTGGGAAGATCCCCTGGAGAAGGAAATGGCACCCCACTCCAGTATTCTTGCCTGGAAAATCCCATGCACGGAGGAGCTTGGAGGGCTAGAGTCCACGGGGCTGCAAAGAGTCGGACACAACTGAGTGACTTCACTTTTACTTTTCTACTGATACTAGTATGCTGCTTGAGTTGTGGGTCATAGAAATCTTTCAAAAGGTTGTCATTTATGTTGAGCTTACTATAACAAGTAATATTTCAAATTATACAATATTTGATATAGAAAGGAATAAATGCTTTCTAATGAGACATGGCTCTTCTGAGGTTGTCAGTACTTTAGATGAATCTATAGCTTGTTAAAAAAAAAAAAAAGCAATGTATTATCCCAAGACAAGAGTATTTGTTAGTCTTATATAATAGTTTATGGAGCTTTGTGTGTATGTCTTTGTCAGTGAGTGTTTGAGTGCTTTAAGCTTTTCTGATGAAATAAAATGCCTCATACTCTCTAAGTATCTTACTTTGCTTTATCAGTGTTAAATTGTTGCTGCTAAACCAGGGATTGTGCTTAAATGGGAGAATGTGTAATAAATAGGAAATAGAAAAATATATGCTAGGATTCCCCACCCCTAAACTGTGTCTCTAACATTTTGACCCACACATTTTTCAGAGGAACAGTCTTTTTTGCCCTTATTTGAACTAAGGGCTTGCTTTATAAAAGACAATCAGTCTGTATTACCCAGGTGAACTCTTTTTGATATTCAGTTTCTGTTATGATTCTGGAAATTTCTCTGATGTGCTTCAGTTTGTGAACATCTTTCTTTTGGTGTGTTGGACTGGTTAGCAGAGTATCTGCATCCTAGCAGATACTCAGTTGCCTCTGTTAACTGAACACTGGGAAAAGGAAGGACATGGAATTAGGTAGATTGCTGGGAGAAATATCAATAACCTCAGATATGCAGATGGTATCACTCTTATGGCAGAAAGTGAAGAGGAACTAAAAAGCCTCTTGATGAAAGTGAAAGAGGAGAGTGAAAAAGTTGACTTAAAGCTCAACATTCAGAAAATGAAGATCATGGCATCTGGTCCCATCACTTCATGGGAATTAGATGGGGAAACAGTGTCGGACTTTATTTTTGGGGGCTCCAAAATCACTGCAGATGGTGACTGACTGCAGCCATGAAATTAAAAGACGCTTACTCCTTGGAAGAAAAGTTATGATCAACCTAGATAGCATATTCAAAAGCAGAGACATTACTTTGCCAACAAAGGTCCATCTAGTCAAGGCTATGGTTTTTCCAGTGGTCATGTATGGATGTGAGAGTTGGACTGTGAGGAAGGCTGAGCGCCGAAGAATTGATGCTTTTCAACTATGGTGTTGGAGAAGACTCTTGAGAGTCTCTTGTACTGCAAGGAGATCCAGCCAGTCCATTCTAAAGGAGATCAGCCCTTGGATTTCTTTGGAAGGAATGATGCTAAAGCTGAAACTCCAGTACTTTGGCCACCTCATGCGAAGAGTTGACTAACTGGAAAAGACTCTGATGCTGGGAAGGATTGAGGGCAGGAGGAGAAGGGGATGACAGAGGATGAGATGGCTGGATGGCATCACCGACTGGATGGACTTAAGTTTGATGAACTCTGGGAGATGGTGATGGACAGGGAGGCCTGGCGTGCTGCGATTCATAGGGTCACGACTGAGTAACTGAACTGAAAATAATCTGAAGAAATAGCAGATCATCTGCTTAAATTTTTGACACAAAATAAAGTTGGTGACGTGAAAGGAAAGGAAGCTGATGTGACCATGAGTGTCAGACGAGGAAGTTCAGGTTCTCTGAAGCAGCTGCAGAGCCTCCTCTCCAGTCAGGAAAACAGAAACCACACCAGATCTCTCAACAGAGAGAAGAAAGGAATTTGTTAAATGGGTGTCCCTCATACGAAGAGCTGACTCACTGGAAAAGCCTCTGATGCTGGGAGGGATCGGGGACAGGAGGAGAAGGGGACGACAGAGGATGAGATGGCTGGATGGCATCATGGACTCAATGGACGTGAGTCTGAGTGAACTCCGGGAGTTGGTGATGGACAGGGAGGCCTGGTGTGCTGCGATTCACGGGGTCGAAAAGAGTCAAACACGACTGAGCAACTGAACTGAACTAAATGGGTGTTGAAGACTAAAACAGGAGAAAGGAGACAGAGGGTAATACAGTTTTAGAAGCTCTAGGAATTGACTGTTATCCAGGACTGGGAGATAAACGAGAGAGAATGGTGCTGTTATCACCATATTAGCATCACGAAGTAGAGAGAGTTCTGTGCAGAGGCAGGATCTCTGACAGAGCCACCCCTTAGCTGACGCAGAGTCTCAGCAGCTCACCAGAGCCGCACACTGGTTGTGCCTGAGGGGTGAGGCTCTCCACGAGGCTGGTTTTAGACGTGCTGGGGAAGAACTCTGGAGCCTGGCCGGAGCTGCCCCCGACAAGGTGCAGGGCTGAGAGCAGCTGGTACAGGAGGGGCACCCCTTCCGCTCTCAGCCAGCACTTCGGTCTCCCTTCATTGCCGCTCGGTGTGTCTCAGTTGTGGGCGCCTAACTCACCAGCTGGCCTGGAAGACACAGAACTGTGTAGAGTCCTAGACCCAGCCTTTGGAAGCGTATAGCAAGTCAGCTTGAAATTTAATAGTTTCTGTATCATCTTGGAGAAAAATACTGTGAAAATAGAGTGGGAGGTAATGTTTCTACTAGCTCTTTATATGCTAAGTTAGGAAGTAGATCTCAGATTTGTATTAGCCATCTCCTTGACATCTCCACTGGGGTGTTTAAGCATTTCAAGTTTCGTATTTCCAAAAAGAACTTTTGACTCCATCTCCCTTCGCCTTTAAAGCTAAATATCATTCTTTAGTGTCTCCTTTTCCCTCCTCCACTCTATCCAGTCCTTTCGTCCTGTCAGTTTAACCCTCTGTCAGGGTTGGTACCTGCCCCCAGCCCCGCCCAACAGCCCAGTTCCTCTGTCCCTGGACTGGGTTAAAGCTGATGGCCTGAGCCTCTCCAGTCATACTGGAGCCCCAAACCGTCCATCCACAAAATACCGAAGCAAGCCTTTCACGACAGGCACTGTGATGTCACTGCCCTGTGTAAAGCCCACTATTTAAATTTAAGGTAGTCAGGTTCTTTGTCAGACTTTTTAGCTGACAGAACCAGATGCAGGTAATGATTGGTATTAATTTTTTATAAACTTTGTCACTCGTTCTTTTTATTACTTGTTAGCCCTGTTCTCCTAGTGAATTAAGTTATGTACTTTTTATTTAATGTTTGGAAAACCTTTTTCTACTCATTATTTCAAATTTATAGAAAAGTAAGAATCAGTCTTTAAAAATGTATTGAGAAGGTTCATATTTGTGGGGCATTGCAGGCTAGAAGAAGACTGGTTTATTGGCTGTGCATTGATTCATAGCTACAAGTTATGAAATTTCCTTTAAAAAAAAAGGAAAAATAGAAGAGAGAGCTTGTTCCTCGTGGCTGTCTGTGATTGATTACCCCAAAAGGAGCAGCATGAATTTAGAAAAGTTTAGGAAAGGCTGGACTCTGGAGAGGCCAGCGATCTGCCTGGGCTGCAGGAAGAGGCACACACAGCATGCTTCTGGACCAGGCCTCCCCTCGCTTAGAGGCCGAGAAGCACGGAGCATACTCCAGGAGACAGTGGACAGACGGTTTTGAGCAGTGCAAAGCATTCGGGGAAAGGGCTGCTTTTAGAAGTTACTCAGCACTTTGAATGCTAAGCTAGAAAGTTTGGGCTTTTATTACAGGCAGTAGTTCAAATTATTGTGCTAGTTGACATTTTAATTAGTTGGAAATATTCACATATTTGTTTTAGCTCTCTTGTAATTAATTACATTACATTCATTTTTCTTATGTGAATTCTTTGATGAATTCAAAAGATCCTTCCACTTGAAGTCTCCATAAATCACACTGCAGAAGGTGTGATGAGGACTTTGGGTCAGGCACTCGGGCTGAAAGCCAGCTTTGCATTGTGACATTTGGTGAGCTGCCTGACCTTTCTGAGCTTTGGGGATAATGAAGTACCAGTGCTGTAGATCTGTTATGAAACGTAAATGCTTAGATGATGAGGATTTAATATCTAATTCTAATAAGGTAAGACATTACATAAGTTGTTCTACGTTAAAATGTTACTCTGATCTGATATTAACAATGAACTGTTCTGAGCACTTTACCATAGCTCTTATATATAGCTGATAACATAGCTGTGTGTTAAGTAATATATGCATAGTTATATATATTTGTATAGACCCATAATTTGTCATCCTTAATTGCAGAACCCGAAAAGTTCAGAGAAGTATGTTTATACTCTGTCTTTAACCCACTGAGTTCAAGTAATCTTTATATAATGTTTTCCATGCAAAATACATTTACCCCATGACCCAGCAATTGCACTTCTAGGTAATTATCCAAAAGAATTGAAAACTTAAGTTTACCCACAAAAGCCTTGTACAGGAATTTTCATAGCAGCTTTATTCACAGTACCCCCAAAAGTAGAGCACCCAAATGTCCATAATCATGACTGGAGACACAGAGCATCGTGTTCTGTGAGTGCAGAGTGGGTGGGAGTGCTGAGGATGCGAGAGAGGCTGACTCTGGGCTGTTCTGTCAGGAGACACTGGGGCAGCCTGCCCCACGTGACGTGGTACAGTGTGTGCCGTGATGCGGCACTTGTGTCAGCTGCCGCCAGTGACTGTGTCACCGTGGTGCCCGGCTCTGACGCCACCTGCTGAGCCTGGGGCTGCTCTGGTTTTATTCTCATCTGCCGATGTCCCTAGATGGGTTTTTTTTGTTTCCTGCACCTTGCAAACGTGCATGCACACACCTGTATATACATGCCCTACACATGCACACATGTATTTCTTCCATCATCTTTTTCTTTGTCTTTCTCCCAAGTTTGACACTGCATCACCAGCTAATGACTATGGTTATATTGTTACCCAAAAGAAACTGTTCAGTGAAAACATGTGTTCAAGTACCTCTTCTTTGTACAGCGCTGCTTGTGAGGCGTTATGACTCTTCATTTCTTTCATCTTTATTTCTGCCTAATTTTTGGACATTTTCAAATACGTAGCACTTTTTCACTGTGGAAGATGGATGGGGGTGTACTTAACTGTCTTTCTGTTTAAATAAGGTACAGTTTGTATACTTCTTTCAGTATTCTGTTGCTGTTCAGTCACTCAGTTGTGTCCCACTCTCTGCGACCCCATGGACTGCAGCACGCCAGGCTTCCCTGTCCATCACCAACTCCTGGAGCTTGCTCATACTCATGTCCATTGAGTCATATCCCTCCAGCCATCTCGTCCTCTGTCCCCCCCTCTCCTCCTGCCCTCAATCTTTCACAGCATCAGGGTCTTCTCCAGTGAGTTGGCTCTTCACATCAGGGTCTAAAGTATTGGAGCTTCAGCTTTAGCATCACTCCTTCGAATGAATATTCAGAGTTTATTTCCATTAGGATGGACTAGTTTGGTCTCCTTGTTGTCCGGGGGACTCTCAACAGTCTTCTCCAGCACCATAGTTTGAAAGCATCAGTTCTTTGACACTCACTCTTCTTTATGGTCCAACTCTCATATCTGTACATGCCTACTGGAAAAGTCATAGCTTGGCTGCTGTATAGACCTTTGTTGGGAAAGTGAAGTCTCTGCTTTTGAATACACTGTCTAGATTTATCATAGCTTTTCTTCAAAGGAGCGAGTGTCTTTTAATTAGGTTTAAATTGGAAACAACTTTAAGTTTTAATTTTCAGTATTGTTAGCTTTCAGTAGACAAGTTAAAGCAGTTTTATCATAGTTTATTTCTAATTCTTCTCTTCCAGTGATAGTGCTTATTTATTTTTCTTTAGCAAGTAATTGTTATATCTTTCAAATAAATCATATTACTGCTTTTTTTAAATTTGTCTATTCACGTTCATAGGAATTAGGAAAAGTAGTTCCACAGAATGCAAGTATCTTCTTCACTTTATGACTGCAGGTAGGTTTCTGAAAAGTCATCAGTGGCACACTAAACATTGTTCATGATGTTTTCACTTATCTTAAGAAACTTTTTTTGTAGTTTGTTAAAAGCCCCCTTAGCAGTTCTTTTTATTACAAATTATGGTACCCTATTATAGTGCCAGGGACAGAGTTTTGTATGATAGGAAAGGGCTGAGAAGTTTGTTAACTGTTCCTTTCTTGAATCAAGAAGAACCAACGCTACATCAGAAAAACGTATCATTGGGTTTCTTTCCTTTTAAGATGTTAAGTCCTGGGAGTATCGTGTGAAATGTGTGAGCAGCACATAGTTCCATTTCTACCACGTCTGCATGGGTGAACTGCATTGTTCTGTGGCTTAAGTTTATTCTGTAGGATTTAAACATTTGAGATTTCTAAATAAAGTGAAAGATATCTCATAGTGATCATTTAAAGATAACTCGTAGCAAATGACTTGGGGAGATGAGGCGGATCAGGAAGATGGGCCTTGATAAGTGAGAACTGGGCTCTGCCCTCGGGGAGCTTGCTCGCTTCCTGGTGGTTGGGGTGTACAACAGACTTGAGCTCAGAGCAGAGACACAGGCTCTAGGAATGACTCTCTGAGAAGGTAGCGTTTAGGCTGAAGTCTGCACGGTAAAGTAGGATTTGGGAAGAGGATGCGGGGTAGTGTGGAGTGCTGAGAAGCAGTCAAGATGGAGGCAGTAGGAGGAGGCGTAGAGATAAAGAACCGGAAGTGGCTTGGTTTGATTTATGCCCTAAGATGACAGAGAGATAGTAGGAGATTCATTGATTTAACTTGAGAAGATTTTTGGGATCAGACCATAAGTAACTTAAATGTATTATTATTATTATTATTATTATTTTAGCTAGTAAGAGACTACAAGGGTTTTAAGACATGAACCTGTCAAGAAACATTAAGATGGAAGTTGTGATTTGGGCAGTTAACTGGCCATTGTGCATAGATTGATTGGAGAACAGATACTCTTAGCACATTATAGTAGTTTTGGTAATAAACCAGTAATGCCAAGAGCAAGAGTGGTAGCAGTAAATGAGGAGGGTGGGGCAAGTCCAAGGTTAAGGAAATGGCCTAACAGTTTGATGTCAGAGACATCCCTGCTTTTTGCCTGGTGTATACGTATTAATACTAGTAGTGCTGCTTTTTGCTGTGAAGTTTTACAGGGCTTGGACAATGTATCAGGTGATCTTAAAGACTGATTTGCTTTAGAATTGATAGATTTGCTAATTGAGGGGAGAAAGGAATTTTGTGATAAGAAACTAGTATGTAGACAAGATTTTTAGAAATTCTTAGGCTTATGATTTTGTTAAATTTTCCTCTTTTGGAGAATTAAACAAAATTTCCTTACTTGAATACCACAGTTGAATCTTATATGTTTAAAATCCAAGGTTTTTTTTGTTTTTTGTTTTTTTTGTCTTAATGAAGATTTAGACTCTTTAAAATGGTAGATACTGTAGAGACGATACTATATTTAATTTACCTAACATTTTCATTGATCCCATTTAAAAGTAAAGCTTTTTAAGTGATTGTTAATACATCAGTGTAGCTTACGTATGGAGAAGGCGATGGCACCCCATCACAGTACTCTTGCCTGAAAAATCGCATGGACAGAGGAGCCTGGTGGGCTGCAGTCCATGGGGTTGCTAAGAGTCGGGCACGACTGAGCGACTTCACTTTCACTTCCATGCATTGGAGAAGGAAATGGCAACCCACTCCAGTGTTCTTCCCTGAGGAATCCCAGGGACAGGGGAGCCTGGTGGGCTGCTGTCTATGGGGTCGTGTCCGACTCCTTGCGACCCCATGGATTCTAGCCTACCAGGCTCCTCTGTCCATGGGATTCTCTAGGCAAGAATACTGGAGTGGGTTGCCATTTCCTTCTCCAGGGTATCTGCCCGACCCAGGGATTGAACCCGGGTCTCCTGCATTGCAAGCAGATGCTTTAACCTCTGAACCACCAAGGAAGCCTTACGTAAGAAGTGTCCAAATAGAAGTGGAGCTGGTGGCAGTTGAGAGCATCATGTGTTAATATCCTATTACTGAATGGGCTTTAGCATGTAACACCTTTTGTCTCCCCTGGAGAAAGAAATGGCTACCCACTCCAGCGTTCTTGCCAGGAGAATCCCACGGACAGAGGAGCCTGGCGGGCTATAGTCCATGGGGTCGCTAAGAGTCGAACATGACTGAGTGACTGAGCACGCACGCACTCACTCACCTTTTGTTTCCCGGATCTTTTTTTCCTGGTTGAAACCGGTGGCTGTAGTTACGTGACACCTATTCTAAGGTTTTTGCACAGATACAGCTGTACTGTGAATGGACCGTTTTCAGGTGCTTAGTGCTCTTGTCTTCTCCACGTATAGGCAGAGGGAGAAGACAGCCTGAAGAAGATGCAGCTGATGGAGCTTGCGATTCTCAACGGCACCTACAGAGATGCCAACATTAAATCACGTAAGACCAGAGCGCACAGCTGTCTTAGCTGTTTTATCCGCAGACCCCCTTCTCCTTTTGGCAGCACAATACACGAACAGTTAAAGTGAAGAGTTGAAATAATTGTCACTTGATATGGGACTTACTGTTCCATTTTTACTGTTTTCAAGAATGAGGGCACTCCCTTGATTTAATTTTACACCAGCATGCCCAAGTTTTTAGTTTATAAGCTTTTCTTTTATTCTTTTGATGAAATTTTAGCTTCTGAATTCAAGAGTTTCAAAAAAAGTTCTGTTAACTACAGATTTAAGACTTCTAGTTTTATTTTGTTACATTTATGGAAAGAAGTTTTTTCTAAAAACTAAAGCTGATTTGGAATCTATATGAATGCAGTGATTCTTCTGTTGAATTCTGCTCTTTCCCCTTGCTTGCATGGTTTTCCTCCAATATTTTTTTCCCTCCTGATTTCATACATGAGTTCACAGAGAGCAGTAGATGATAGTATTTTTAATCCTGTTTTCCCCTTAATGTGTATTGTGCATGCTTTTGTAACTGTAAGAGGATTGCTTTTTTATATTTAAAATGAAATAATGTGAAATTTATATTTTGAAACAATCTTAAGTTTTATTCATCATTCATATGAACATAATATTTAAATTACAGATATAGAATTTTAAAGACATAGCCAGCTTTCCAGAATATAGACACCCTAATGTGTTTAAAGTGATTACTTTTTATAAATGGTTGGCTTTAGTTTACTCATGAAAATGAGTATATCATTAATAGTCATGTGTTTAGGAATGTGACTTTTTTTTTTGTATTTTCTATGAAGAAGTTAATCACTGCAAATACAGGAAATTAATAAGTATTGGTTATTTTGGCTAAGTTAATACAATGAAAATTATTCTTTACTCTTTAGATGTGTATAAGAGACAGGTAATGACTATTTTAATTGTACATTCAGTGGTCCTGTTTCAATAATACAATAATGATGGCCACTTCCTGGACAGTGCTGTACAAGAACAAGGAAGACACAAGTTGGTGGGGAAAATGGAGGAATGGCTTAGTGGCACAGCAAAAGAAAGCGAAAAGGATGCTGCTGTCAGATCATAAGAAAGCCAGATGTACTGTAGTTTTGGTCTGTGCTCTAAAAAGTGAAGTTTTTCCCTGCTAAATACATTTTTAGAAAGAAGAAAGTTACAGAGTATTTTTAACATCTTTTAATGCGAGTGTGTTCTTGTGCTTCTGCATGTACCCTTAGTCTCATGAGATCTTAAAAGTATAGACATACCAAGTGCATGAAGGAAATAGAACCGATTTTAATGGTCTCATTCTTTTTTTTTCCCCAGTGGCTTTTAAAATTTTGCACATTATTTTTAATCACATTGGGAAAGGGGAAGCTGTTTTGCATTTGATTGGTGTGCTTTGGCATTTTTGTGTGATCAGCGCATGTACTAATGATTTCCTTTTATTTTTCCTCTTTTCTGCTTTTTCCTTTTTCCTCCTTCCCTCTCATTTTCCGTGTTTTACACTGCTGTCTCTGTACTTCCTTCTAAATTTCTTTGCTTACTGTAGCAGCCCTTGCCTTTTCTCTTGCAGCGACGGCCCAGGCTGCTCCGAGGATTATCACTGGGCCCGCGCCCGTGCTCCCACCAGCTGCCCTGCGCACTCCGACGCCGGCTGGCCCTACCATAATGCCTTTGATCAGACAGATACAGACCGCTGTCATGCCAAATGGGACTCCTCACCCTACTGCTGCAATAGTCCCTCCAGGGCCCGAGGCTGGGCTAATCTACACGCCCTACGAATACCCCTACACGTTGGCACCAGCTACATCAATCCTTGAGTATCCTATTGAACCTAGTGGTGTATTGGTAAGTTGTTCTCCCTGTATGGTTAACAGCATTTTTCTTCATCACTTTTGCTACCCCAGACTTTGAAATGATATATCCATTTTAGAGGCAAGACAAGCTTCCACTGGAAAGACTGAGAATTATTTCAGCCTCTTATAAGGGTTCCCCCTTTAAATAATTGTACCTGAAATTTATTCAGATGCACTTTGGTGACTGACGGTCACTTTGGTTGAGTAAATTTGCAGTGAACATTTTAAACAGAAAATGTTTTTCACGTTTGACATCACTGAGGTCATTCTGAGTGTTAGATCCCACCCAGAGGCCTATCCCTCCCAGCTCTACCACCCAGAGTTTTTAGCTTGCTTTTGTGTTGGAGATTTATTTGTCTGCTACATTTTCAGTTTTGGTGTGAAAGTCTTTTGAGACATTTTAAACCTGATGTGTGTTTTCTGATATTTGTGGTCACTTAAAATATGAAAGGGACAAGATAAATAGTTGCATTCTTAGGTTTCTTCAGTTTTTCTCTTTTGAAGTCCTAGTTAGTATTAAAGTTTCAGTAGTACAGTGTGGAATTGATATGTAATACCTGATAAGTGATTAGGGATTATAAGTGATAATCACTGATAAGTGAATCAGTAGTCACTGAATTGGAATCACAATTGAGGCAAAAATTAAGATCATGCTGTAAACACTCAGTTTTACATAAACAAAAAGTGGTGTGCTTGAAAAAGACATTACTGCCGCCTTTTTTTTATAGAGTGGATTGAAATGCCAGTCATGCCTGATATTTCAGCCCATTGACTGCTGGATGAAGGACTAGAGCAGCAGCTGTTCTAACACGACCAGTCAATGTGGACGCACTGTTTCTGCGCTGCCCCTTTGTTTACCAGACAGAATTTGAGCTCTTTTTTCTTGAATTGTACATGACTTTGGTGCTGCGTGCATGCTGTTGACTTTTAGGACTTTGATCTTTTAAAGTTATTTTTTTCCCAGTATTAATATTGATTTATCAAAATCTGAAAGTTTTTAATGAACCTGAACATAAGATTGAAACTTGAGAATTCATTGTTCAGTTAAAACGCCACAGCGCTCTGTATGTTATCTGTGTGTGCAGGCACTCAGGTGCGTTTTGTTTCATGAGCAAATACATTTTATTGTACCTGTTTTCCGTTTATCTCTAAATCATTGTAAAAAGTATTGTAGGTCAGAATCATACAGTAGAACTGTTTCTGAAAGGCTTGTTTCTGTTGCACATTTCTTGAAGCATTTTTAAATAACATGTAACCTGTAACCCGTTCACGTTTTCCTTTCTGTTAACGCTCTGCCCTGTGGCCCCATGCTGCTCCTTTCCCCAGAGCTCCTCTCTGCTGCACGCACAGCGTCTGTTCGAGGAGTTTGACTGTTGCTTCCCGCAGGGCTGGCACTCTGAGCCACCAGCTGCTGTTCCAGCACTCTCAATGCAAGATCTCACTGATTTTGCCTCAGCGAATTACGCTTATATAAGATTAGTTTTTCCAAAAGGAAAAAGGGGTGATGGACCAGTTTACTGCTTAGAAACAGCAAGAGGCACTGCAGTAAAATTTCCCATTTTAAAGCAATCTGCTTTTGTTGTGTTGGAAAATTTTTTATTTATAATACTTAATTATTAGACTGACAAAATTGAAAGTAAAATACACAGATACCTAATTGACATGCATAAGGTGAATAATAATGAGCACTAAATGATGAGATTCCATTATCAGTTTTATTTCTCACTTTGCCACCTAAGCAGTGAAACATGATATTGACCACTTGGAGAACTGAGAAAATGAGTTTCAAGTTGGCTATGTTATAATCAACTTGCACACAGATAACATGCATGCTATATATCAAGTCTCACATGAGTATTTTAAAATAAGCAGTGCCCTTCAAAACAGATGCAGACATATGTGTTGGTGGTAGTGAGGAGATTGGTATTAGCCTCAAATCTTCATTGATGACTAATTTTTAATTCCCTTCCTTTTATCTTTAGGTATGGCTTTCCCAACGAAAGGCTAAGAATTCAAGAACGGTCTTAACTGAACCTCATCAGATCTGAATTTAACAAATGCTTAGTCTCAGCAGCCTCCAGGGGGGTGGGAGGGAAGCTTAGCCTAGCAGTCAGTGACTTACTTGCACTTTTTGCACACTGATAGAAAATAAAAGTATGTTTTTAATTGGTTTAGTCTGTAATCTTACAAAGTAACGGTAATTTATAAAGGCGTGCATAGTAGTATACTGACTGCTAAGTGTACGATACTGTTTGCTTTACTAATCACCTAATTCATTGCAGTTCATACTTATTGACTCGAAGTTTAGAACCACAATCTGTAGGCTTTAAGAATTGCATTTAAACCTTCTTATGTGATAGACTCTGGAAGTGTGGTCTTAAGGTTAGCAAATAATTGTCAGTATTAAACATGGCATTATTTAAGTAGTCCTGCTGCAAGAAAGGCACTTCAGTGAATATGTGACTAGTAAAGCCTAACTATGTTTGGATCTAATAGAGTTCATGAAATCTGTAACTTGGGATTATAAATGAATGGATAAAATAGGTTAAGGCCAAGATGATTGAAATGAATGCAGTATTAATAGATGCATATATACGCAACATATAATGGTTAATTTTAAGACTACTGTGCCTTAACATGTCTCCTAAAACAGGACTTTTGTAGTAAACGAACATTTGAACCCATTGTGATAAACCTGCTGTTAATGTTTGTTTTCTTTTCCCTTGCGAATGTTTTCTAACTTTGTCTTGGTAATTGCAATTTAACTAGGTGCGGTGGCTACTAAAGTTCGAAGGCACGATATGCGTGTCCATCCTTACCAAAGGATTGTGACCGCAGACCGAGGTTAGTGTAGTTCTGCAGTTCTTGCTTATGAGAAATGCGTTGGGTGTTCATAAAGTTTGCGACACCACACCTGATGGAAAAACACCACTGCTTGCCTGCCATCGTTTCTTTTCCTCTTCTAAATTAATTCGTAATAATTGAAAGATTTAAGGGTTGGGTTTTTTGAATGTTTTCTTTTCCTCCCTTCATATTTTAATTTATTAAATTCTATTTAGTATGTATAATGATTTATTTCTACTAAAATGTAAATTAGTCCATCTGGGGAGCTATTAAATTCTGATGTTGCCTTATTTTTCAGGAATAATTTTTGCCCAAATTTACCTTTTAGTTGTGAAATTTTGGGTTGATTTTGCAAAAAGAACTAAGCAGATGGTGCTTTAATGAGAGAAGTAAAGGAATATATTCCTCCTGTGTCCTTTTGGAGAAAACTGAAGATTTAGTTTTCATTTTCCTTTTTAATAAGATACTTGAACCCCACTGTATACACACAAAGATATACATGTCAGGTCCTTAGCTGAAATCAACAAGGGCCTGTGAAGATGACTTTGATGAAGTTGGATTTCTTAATAAATGAGAAAATCATTTCCCTTTTATTCTTACATTCTTGTTCCAAAATGGATCCTTTGATTTCTGTCATTTGCTGCTAAAAGGTATTATCTGAAGCTAAACTATCTCCTGAGATTTTGTGGTGACATGAATCCAGCTGTTTGAAAGTCCTTTTTTGACTAACCCGTGACTGGAAAATAAGTCTTCATTTTTCTCCTTTTCCACATGTATAATTTGTATCCTATATATGCCCTTGGACCCTTCTATAAAATTATTTATGTTTATTGAGGAGTGACGATTTTGGTTTATTGACATTGTTTTCTGAGTTTGTCATTACAAAGTAGCAATCCAAAACAAGATTTTTAAAAAGGATTTTTTAAAACTTCTATTATGGCACATCTTTACCTACTAATTAATTTGATCAAGGTCTCTAATATTAGTGGTGGAAAGTGATGTATTTACACCCCAATCCTACATTTTCTATGAACTTGAGAAAGACCTAACCTGTCAGTTTCACATAGTTATCTTAAATACTGATAGACGCAAATGTTGTCCACATCAGAATAAAATACCTTTCCAAAGACAGTGATGATATTTATTTAGCATCATACATAATTAAAGAGTTTTAAGACTTTTAACTAACACATATATTACTCTTAGAGATTATTGAATAAACAGACTCCCCCCCCAACCAAGGTCAGTGGTTATCTATGAAGATAATATAAATGTAAGTACATCATGCACCACAGGAAATAAATGACCTTTTTTGTGTCAGAAAGTCTCCTAGTGAAGGAGGAAATTAAAAAAAAAAAATCTTTTAACTAACTTTTCAATTTAAGGAAATTGAATAATTCCACAAAGAACTGGAAGTTTTTTTACATTGTTAATGTCTAAAAAAGTTTTAAAGACTATTTTAAAGTAGTTTTTCTTCTGTTAACCTTTCCCTGCATGCCCTTTTAAAGATTTTTCATAATTTTATTTTAACACAATTATTGGTCTACTCCACACTCCAGTGCCTTGAGACAGTTGAAAATATTAGGAAGATTATACTGTATTTGAAATTGACAGCACATTCCATAAGAAGCTCTTTTGTAGTTTGTGTTTTCGTTAGTCCTGTCACTGTTTTTATTCAAAATGCAATGTCAGCAAACCGAAATGCTCTTTTTTTTCTTTTCTTTTTTTAAATAACAGATACTTGTATACTGCTGTTACTATCACTGTATATGCACTCACTGGGTCTAAGGGAGAGCTCTGAAGTCCTTCACTTAAATTATTTTATGATACTACTGTTTTCTCTATTTTTGAGGTTTTTTTAAATGATTATTTTTTAATCTTTTGAAGGGAAGATTATAAGTATTCATTTATGCAAGGAAACTCAGCCCTTAGACATGTAACCATGTAATTCTTTGTGAGCGTTTAGAGTACTGCATGGTTGACAGACATCTAGTTCTTCACTAAAAATAACCCCCCTACACATATTTCGAAACTGAATATGAAGCCTATAAAAGACCAGCTGACTTTTTAGTTGTGATGAACCGAAAGTGATTTTGCACGGTTGACACACCTGTGTGTACTGCAGGCCAGGACTCGGCAGAGGACATATTCTAGGTTTACTGGTATATATAGAAACAGTAGTTAGCTTGTTTATATTCCACACTCAAAAAGGCATAATCAGAAGGTTTCTAAATAATGATTTTATAAAAACCATCATTTTCATAATTTGTATAAAAGGCTTAATACAATTTTAATCAAAATTTTAAGTAATTTAAAAAATGCTTTAAGATTTTATATTTCTGGAGTACCTATGAAGTGGTATGACTACATCATGTGAAATATTTTCTTCTTTAACTTTGGAGTAGCAGTTTTTATTTTAATTAAATAAAGTTCCAATTTTTTCAACAAATTCAGGGAATTGGTCACATTGAAGATACAGTATTTTTGTAGTATTTATAAGCTGTCCTATGTGATAGACTTTTAGAAAGCATTTTTTTTTAATATGAAGGTAAACCAGTCCATTATGTAGATTCTTGAAACTCTGTGAACATTACGCCTTCTCGGTTTTGATTGATCAAGTGGCACAGCCTCTGCCTTTGCACTGAGTATCTTCTCATTCACATCTCCTCTGCCTTAGTCACAGTGGCAGCAGTACAGAAAATTCTCTCAAACCTCAGAATATAGTAGAAATAATTAAAGCTGTTGAATGAGTCTTAAAAATCATACTACTGTTAAGTGGACCAAGTTTGGTAAAGCAGAATGTGACAGAGGAGATGTGTATAAGAGACAGACATGATATTGACCACTTGGAGAACTGAGAAAATGAGTTTCAAGTTGGCTATGTTATAATCAACTTGCACACAGATAACATGCATGCTATATATCAAGTCTCACATGAGTATTTTAAAATAAGCAGTGCCCTTCAAAACAGATGCAGACATATGTGTTGGTGGTAGTGAGGAGATTGGTATTAGCCTCAAATCTTCATTGATGACTAATTTTTAATTCCCTTCCTTTTATCTTTAGGTATGGCTTTCCCAACGAAAGGCTAAGAATTCAAGAACGGTCTTAACTGAACCCTCATCAGATCTGAATTTAACAAATGCTTAGTCTCAGCAGCCTCCAGGGGGGTGGGAGGGAAGCTTAGCCTAGCAGTCAGTGACTTACTTGCACTTTTTGCACACTGATAGAAAATAAAAGTATGTTTTTAATTGGTTTAGTCTGTAATCTTACAAAGTAACGGTAATTTATAAAGGCGTGCATAGTAGTATACTGACTGCTAAGTGTACGATACTGTTTGCTTTACTAATCACCTAATTCATTGCAGTTCATACTTATTGACTCGAAGTTTAGAACCACAATCTGTAGGCTTTAAGAATTGCATTTAAACCTTCTTATGTGATAGACTCTGGAAGTGTGGTCTTAAGGTTAGCAAATAATTGTCAGTATTAAACATGGCATTATTTAAGTAGTCCTGCTGCAAGAAAGGCACTTCAGTGAATATGTGACTAGTAAAGCCTAACTATGTTTGGATCTAATAGAGTTCATGAAATCTGTAACTTGGGATTATAAATGAATGGATAAAATAGGTTAAGGCCAAGATGATTGAAATGAATGCAGTATTAATAGATGCATATATACGCAACATATAATGGTTAATTTTAAGACTACTGTGCCTTAACATGTCTCCTAAAACAGGACTTTTGTAGTAAACGAACATTTGAACCCATTGTGATAAACCTGCTGTTAATGTTTGTTTTCTTTTCCCTTGCGAATGTTTTCTAACTTTGTCTTGGTAATTGCAATTTAACTAGGTGCGGTGGCTACTAAAGTTCGAAGGCACGATATGCGTGTCCATCCTTACCAAAGGATTGTGACCGCAGACCGAGGTTAGTGTAGTTCTGCAGTTCTTGCTTATGAGAAATGCGTTGGGTGTTCATAAAGTTTGCGACACCACACCTGATGGAAAAACACCACTGCTTGCCTGCCATCGTTTCTTTTCCTCTTCTAAATTAATTCGTAATAATTGAAAGATTTAAGGGTTGGGTTTTTTGAATGTTTTCTTTTCCTCCCTTCATATTTTAATTTATTAAATTCTATTTTAGTATGTATAATGATTTATTTCTACTAAAATGTAAATTAGTCCATCTGGGGAGCTATTAAATTCTGATGTTGCCTTATTTTTCAGGAATAATTTTTGCCCAAATTTACCTTTTAGTTGTGAAATTTTGGGTTGATTTTGCAAAAAGAACTAAGCAGATGGTGCTTTAATGAGAGAAGTAAAGGAATATATTCCTCCTGTGTCCTTTTGGAGAAAACTGAAGATTTAGTTTTCATTTTCCTTTTTAATAAGATACTTGAACCCCACTGTATACACACAAAGATATACATGTCAGGTCCTTAGCTGAAATCAACAAGGGCCTGTGAAGATGACTTTGATGAAGTTGGATTTCTTAATAAATGAGAAAATCATTTCCCTTTTATTCTTACATTCTTGTTCCAAAATGGATCCTTTGATTTCTGTCATTTGCTGCTAAAAGGTATTATCTGAAGCTAAACTATCTCCTGAGATTTTGTGGTGACATGAATCCAGCTGTTTGAAAGTCCTTTTTTGACTAACCCGTGACTGGAAAATAAGTCTTCATTTTTCTCCTTTTCCACATGTATAATTTGTATCCTATATATGCCCTTGGACCCTTCTATAAAATTATTTATGTTTATTGAGGAGTGACGATTTTGGTTTATTGACATTGTTTTCTGAGTTTGTCATTACAAAGTAGCAATCCAAAACAAGATTTTTAAAAAGGATTTTTTAAAACTTCTATTATGGCACATCTTTACCTACTAATTAATTTGATCAAGGTCTCTAATATTAGTGGTGGAAAGTGATGTATTTACACCCCAATCCTACATTTTCTATGAACTTGAGAAAGACCTAACCTGTCAGTTTCACATAGTTATCTTAAATACTGATAGACGCAAATGTTGTCCACATCAGAATAAAATACCTTTCCAAAGACAGTGATGATATTTATTTAGCATCATACATAATTAAAGAGTTTTAAGACTTTTAACTAACACATATATTACTCTTAGAGATTATTGAATAAACAGACTCCCCCCCCAACCAAGGTCAGTGGTTATCTATGAAGATAATATAAATGTAAGTACATCATGCACCACAGGAAATAAATGACCTTTTTTGTGTCAGAAAGTCTCCTAGTGAAGGAGGAAATTAAAAAAAAAAAATCTTTTAACTAACTTTTCAATTTAAGGAAATTGAATAATTCCACAAAGAACTGGAAGTTTTTTTACATTGTTAATGTCTAAAAAAGTTTTAAAGACTATTTTAAAGTAGTTTTTCTTCTGTTAACCTTTCCCTGCATGCCCTTTTAAAGATTTTTCATAATTTTATTTTAACACAATTATTGGTCTACTCCACACTCCAGTGCCTTGAGACAGTTGAAAATATTAGGAAGATTATACTGTATTTGAAATTGACAGCACATTCCATAAGAAGCTCTTTTGTAGTTTGTGTTTTCGTTAGTCCTGTCACTGTTTTTATTCAAAATGCAATGTCAGCAAACCGAAATGCTCTTTTTTTTCTTTTCTTTTTTTAAATAACAGATACTTGTATACTGCTGTTACTATCACTGTATATGCACTCACTGGGTCTAAGGGAGAGCTCTGAAGTCCTTCACTTAAATTATTTTATGATACTACTGTTTTCTCTATTTTTGAGGTTTTTTTAAATGATTATTTTTTAATCTTTTGAAGGGAAGATTATAAGTATTCATTTATGCAAGGAAACTCAGCCCTTAGACATGTAACCATGTAATTCTTTGTGAGCGTTTAGAGTACTGCATGGTTGACAGACATCTAGTTCTTCACTAAAAATAACCCCCCTACACATATTTCGAAACTGAATATGAAGCCTATAAAAGACCAGCTGACTTTTTAGTTGTGATGAACCGAAAGTGATTTTGCACGGTTGACACACCTGTGTGTACTGCAGGCCAGGACTCGGCAGAGGACATATTCTAGGTTTACTGGTATATATAGAAACAGTAGTTAGCTTGTTTATATTCCACACTCAAAAAGGCATAATCAGAAGGTTTCTAAATAATGATTTTATAAAAACCATCATTTTCATAATTTGTATAAAAGGCTTAATACAATTTTAATCAAAATTTTAAGTAATTTAAAAAATGCTTTAAGATTTTATATTTCTGGAGTACCTATGAAGTGGTATGACTACATCATGTGAAATATTTTCTTCTTTAACTTTGGAGTAGCAGTTTTTATTTTAATTAAATAAAGTTCCAATTTTTTCAACAAATTCAGGGAATTGGTCACATTGAAGATACAGTATTTTTGTAGTATTTATAAGCTGTCCTATGTGATAGACTTTTAGAAAGCATTTTTTTTTAATATGAAGGTAAACCAGTCCATTATGTAGATTCTTGAAACTCTGTGAACATTACGCCTTCTCGGTTTTGATTGATCAAGTGGCACAGCCTCTGCCTTTGCACTGAGTATCTTCTCATTCACATCTCCTCTGCCTTAGTCACAGTGGCAGCAGTACAGAAAATTCTCTCAAACCTCAGAATATAGTAGAAATAATTAAAGCTGTTGAATGAGTCTTAAAAATCATACTACTGTTAAGTGGACCAAGTTTGGTAAAGCAGAATGTGACAGAGGTTGATTAAGGAAGGAGCAACTCAAGGACACTGGGAACGATAACTTTTCCACTTGAGAACTACTTTATGTTTTACTGTAATTTTTTTAAAAATTTTTTTGTTCTGTTTGTTATTTTGCAAAAGAAAATAGTATTTACAGGTGGCTTCTTTTAAAATATAAAATATAAAGCAGGAATGTATATGAAATGTCAGATTTTATTGTATTTGCAGAGTATTAGCTTTGAAATTGAATAAAGAAAGCTGTTTGTAGTTTTAAAATGCCTTATTGGTATCAATTAGAAATTTCTTCTATTTTTTGATGTACTTAGAGCTTTTTGAGTATAGAATTTTAAATGGCAGGATTTTACAGTGTTTACATGCAAGTGCATTTTATAAGTGTTCTATATGTGTAAAATAGTCTTTCCAACTGGAAAGCGTTGGCCGGCGTGGAAGGCTTGGCCCTTTCCTGCTTCCCATGGTGTTGCCCACACTGCTAGACTACAGTTTAGTGTCGCTTTGTATCATGAGGCCAAGAAATTCCATGTTGTTTGTAAATAGAATAATTGAAAAAGCAATAAACATTTATTGAACAAAAGAAACTTTGTTTGGCCCAGAGTTTATGTTGAACCAGATTATTCATAGAAATTTAAATTTCTTTAGATTCATTTCTGTTAATCATTGATTATTAATAATCACATCCATCATTAATAGTTGCTTTAATGCTTGCATCTGAGAGAGTACTAATGCTTAATAGCAGTCAGATACTGATAGCTGCACTGACTGTTCAGAATTCTGTATACCAAACCTATTCATGGATGTTGTTTTTCAGTTTCCTTCATTGACTGCTACTAACTATTAGTTGTTAGTTGTATTTTATTTCTATTTTTCCTGTTAACAGTGGTTTTTTTTTTTGTTGTTGTTGTTTTTTTTTTTTTTTTGGTGTGGGCTCTTCTTCATTTGTTCAAATCATGATATGGAATTGTCATGATTTTTATTGTATTCTGTAGATGATGTCAATCAGTTTGTCAGAATTAAACATGCTTTTTTTTTTTTATTAGTTGTGATTAGTTTTTCATGTTGTCATTAAGCCGTCACTAGCTGAAACTAATCTCTTCTCTATCTTTTCTTTTTTTTTTTTTTTTTTTTTGTTTTTTGTTTCTAACCACCCAGCCGCCACCGGCAACTAACCTATGACCTTCTGACCTCTGAACTCTTCACCCAATGATGACCTGACCATGCCTGCCTGCTGATCAGTTAACTGGTAATCGCCTTTGCTTGCCTGTCGTCAGCGCAGCGAGCTGAGGCACTTGTCCGTTCGTCTTACCATCTAACCAAACAAAAGACAAAGAAACCGTTGTCCTCCAACTCAGCTTTTGTTTGTTTTGTTTTTTTCTTTTTCTGTTTGGGTGAAAGTGGTTCTAGAACCTGCACTGAATAGTAGTAAAGCAATAAGGCCCAATTCATCCCACAGCACTGATCGTCTTTTAATGTCCCACCCTAAGCGAACGGTAAGAAGGCCTCACTTCAGAAGGGGAGACAGATGGCCCTTACTCAGTGACAGAGGCAGTTACTGTGAGAGACACTAGGAGCCTCTCTCCACAGCGAGCCGAAGCTCTGAATGTACTGTGTGCTGATGCATCATGCATGAACCTTTGGTCAGGGATGTCATTGGTGAAGCGATTTCAAAAAGTATTCAAAATTTGATATGCTCTTTAGTCACTACAGTGCCCTCAAAGGCAGAAGTTGCAGCCTTTTTTATATTGCCTGCCAAAATTTGAAGTATTAGAAGTGTGCCATGAGAGAAAAACTTAACAAGGAATTTTGGAAAGTAATGCAAAGAACAAAACTGCAACACTATTTTTAAAAAGATAAATATCTGAGTTAAAATGACTGAACCTTTATTTTACACCTCCTTTAAAAAATATATGAGAACAAGGTACATGCATTATGTGTCACATTACTGGGCAAACTGTTCAAATATTTTTTTTAAACCTCCCTGTATAGAAAAAAATCATTAAGGATGTAAAAGCCATGCTTGCCTATTTGCTGTATACATGTAATGAAATTGTAGATAAAGTGTAGTGCATTGAAACAAATGAACAAAAAAAGTAGATACTTTTACTATACAAGGGTGCTGGTGCAGAAAAAATATATATATTTTTGGAAATGTAGCATTTTATACTTTCAAGTGTTATAAAAAAAAAGAACAAAGAAACCCTTTATTTCATTAAATGATTTTTTCTGGTGGTTGTCAAGAAACAAAAGACCAAAAGAGCCTTTTTGTCTTTCTTTGTTATTTTTTAAGTATTGGAATAAGTCTAAAGAAAAGAAAGTGCCTTACTTTCCCTCATGGCCATTTAGTCGAGTGTCCTGTGAGATCAGCTCCTCCCTCAGAAGGCAAGTCGATGCCTGTCACTCAGTCGCCCAGTATGTGAAAGAAGATGTCAGAGGAGACACATGAGTTGATGGTTTGAATTGAATGATTTTTGCCACATCACCTTGGTGTCAATTTGCCAAGTCTGATACTGTGAAAAAATTTGATAACTTTTCTAATTCCTAACAAGTAAGTTTAAAAGCATCCTTTTAACATAATAATCGAGTGCTTTTGGTAATTGGTATACTTAATGTTAGCCCAGAGGATTCTGAAATAAAAATTACGTGTGATCAGAACACCGTTTCATAGACAAAATTAGAACTTTATTTGGTGGGCGTGTTGTTGGATTTTTTCTTATTAATCGGTGGTAATAGTATACACAGCATCTTTTTCACAAAAATGAATCTGTGATTTTCATTCTGGATAACATTGTTTCTAAATGACCCAAATTTAAATCAGACTCATTTCTACTGAACCAGATCACTTGTGTAGTCTATCTCTGCTGGTTTTAGTGGCCTAAGCCACCACACACACACGCACGCACGCACGCACGCACGCACACAACGAAGGCACACACGCACGCACGCCCCCAGCCCCCATTTAATATTAAAGGAATGTGAGAAGCTAGCATCATTGTGCACATGACACTCAACTACATGTGAACATGAACTTGCAGCTCCTCCGGACGGTCAGTCAGGTTCGCAGCTGAAGTGCTTAGTGCACAGAGCTCTGCGTCTGAACTCTGGCTTGCAGATCTACATGATCATTAAATGCCCAGTACCAGATGTGGCAAATGGCGAGTGGCCGTAGGTCCCCAGCTCATCAACTCCTGCCCTCTACATACCTTCACAGCTTCACAGTCAAAGGTCAGCGGTAAGCTCCGTAAGCACCTTCGCGGTGCCCTCCATCATCTTGTCTCACTTGGAAACCGTGTTCAGTTTATTTACTATGCAATAGACATTGGTTGTTTTGTACTCAGCTAGCTCTAGTTTAGTGTGCCACTGCTCTGCCTTTCTGTTACACATCCAGTTGTTCTGATTTATTTACCATATGTGCTGTGCCATTTTGATTTTTATTTTGTTTGGTTGGTTGAATAAATTTGCGACACTCAAACACTTGAGGTGATAGTTTAAAAATGATACCAGTATTTGATCCAGTTTCATCTCAACTGTGTTATACCTGGACATTTTAGATGTTTATCAAAGGTCTTTTATGGGGAAGAAAGTAAATGTATGAAATAAATGCGTGACATTTATGAGTAATGTTGGCTCTGAACAAACGTTTGAAAACTTAGTTGATAAAATTTTGGATCAACTGAAAAAAAGCATGACTTTTGAAATCTCTGAATGCCTTGGTTCTCAGTATTATCATTCTTTATTGAATTTCTTTCTTATTAAAATATGTAGTTTTTAAGACTTTTTTTTCTGACAGTATTATGTAATTTTTTAGCGCGGGTAGATGGGAGTGTCGCTTGTATGTCACCGTACAGCTGACATGTATTTTTGTCTGTTCTTTATTATCTCAGTAGTTTCATGCTATGTATGTACCATAACCAACCTATTGCCTATGAGAAACATGTAAGATAATGTATTTACAGCCATTGTTACAAGTTTATAATGTATTTTTCTATCTTGTTTTATATGTATGTTATATAACATTCAAAAAGAATTTTTTTCTTGATTGAGAAGAGGATACAAAATGCAAAATCCACAATTTTGATAACTGAAAATTGCCAATTGTTTTGCAGTACTTTATTATATTGGGTGTCTTGTCTTTCTTGGGCTTTTAGTTAGCTAATGAATGAATACATTAGACACTTTTGGGTTTTAGTTGGGATTTTACATAGCTTGCATTTTAATTCTTTGGTTCTTTGCTGTTTCTATTAACCCATAGCATTATTTTAATAAATGTTATAATATCAACCTACTAACTCTGGACTATGTCTGTTTATTAACCTTTACATGTTTAATTAAAATAAACAAATAAAGACAAAAGAATGTAAAGTCTTGAATTACTGGACTAACCCTGAAGGAAGTGACCACAGATAACATGGCGTGACTTGTCTTTGTGTTGTTTGTCAGCTGGCGATTCCGCACACTGCTGTTAAAGCGGCTCTGGTTATCCTGGCCTTGTACCTTGGGGGGCGGTGCCGATAGAGACGGGAACAAAGCAGTGTTGGTTTGAGGCGCTCTTCTAGTCTTGCCACCTGCCTTTCAACTTCTGCATTACTAATTCCACACTTCATTTTTCCTTCTCCAAAGTAATCACTGTCTGCTCACAGCGTAAAGAGTAAAGAGGTTTATCGTAATGATATACCCAATAAACCAGTTTGATTCTCTGTTGAACCATTTTAAAAATTTCTGTAAGTAGATAATCTGATGGCATATTCTAAAGCAAAGCATCTGGTGACGTTTTACCTTTCTTCAGATTGGTGTTTTAATGGGACGGTTTTCCAGTATACAGTTATGAGCTCTTGAGGCTAGCTGCTCCCGTTAAGGAAGGCCGAAGGTCGAGTGGCCCCGTGTCTCAGGCCAGCCCGGCGCGGCGCTCACGATGACCTCAGATGCGGCCCCTCGGCACACAGCTCCCTCTCTCGCCCTGTTCCACAGCACAGTCAGAGTACTTCCGCACAAGAAGTCTGAGGGGAGGAACAGTGCATTTGAGAAGTAGTAGATATACTGTGGTTTGTATGGGAGGTAATTTAGGGAGATTTATTAACTTACCTTCATGCTTTTCTTAGCTGCAGCCTAGGTGAACTGACCTCTACTTACTGATTCTTTTAACTCTTGAGGGGGATTTATGTTTCACAGATACTGATATTTCCTTTTCTGTGAAATGGTCCTCCTGGATAATAAAAATTCTCAGGACGAATTTTCGCATTTGCAAATAATGCCTTATTTTTGTAAATTGTTTTTTATTTATTTTAAAGTTCTAAAATTTGGGGCTGAAATGAGTCACATTGTTCCAGAAGACATAACCACACCAATATGGTATTAACCAGACTGTCAAAACATAGTCCCATAGTAGATACACATACATGAAATAGAATAGCGAGGGCATCAGGTTTAATCATAACTGAGATGGTTTTTTCGATCAAACAAATACATTGTTTCTCTGAGGGGGAGGGGGCAATCTATTATTGTTAGGTAGACAGCTTTAATATGCTACCATCTTTTAAAAGTTCACATTGCCATACAGTTAATATATATCATTTTGTAAAAATTTGAAGATAACTTTCAAGCTGCTAGTATACAAGTCCTCATGGTACCGTGTCACTAAAGTTGATGAATTTCTATGTATTCTACATCTTCTGAAGCCTGTGAATGCAGTCTCATCTCATTTTCAGTTAAGAGTGCTTTTATGTATAATTACATTGTATTGCCACCTTTTATGTTGGAAAAGTCAGTTTTAAAATGCAAAAATGACAAAACCCATTTTTATACAAGCTATAATAGTATTAAACTTGAAATCACCAAATTGTTAGAATGATAAAATGCCAGAGTCAGCTTATTGTTTTATCCTACTAGTATCTGACAAAGCAATTGGAAGTTAAGCTTTCAGTCGAGAAGTTGGTGAAGTTATGTACTTGCAGTCAAGCGTGTTTTTCTTCAGGAATAGAGCATGAAAGTTGATATTCACCAACACACTAGTACACTCTGTGTGGGAAAGCCCACCCCAGGGGAGGTCAAAGCACCCTGTCCGTAAAGCCAAGATATGCAAATGTTCACACAAGATAAGATAACCTAATGGTTAAGGTTTCTCAATAAATACTGAATAAATATAAAGGGCTGTAAGTTTTTTAGTACACCAAAAGCAGACAGTAGGGGTAATTTAAATTACATTGATTTGCTCATTACCAAATCAACACTCTTCTTGACTAGCTAACTTTTATAAATGACAGTCTAAAGTTTCTCCATTTTGAGGGGGAGGGGTTTGTGTGTGTGAAATAAGATGTCTGTCATGTCTTGGTAACAATTAGCAATTATAGGGTTACCAGCAAGTGATTTTTAGTAGAATGAAATGTATTGTTGGATTATAATCCATTATTTAATACCAAAAATTATCCAGAGAACTTTTTAGACTCAAAGTTTCTAAGTAAATATAATTTTTAAACATTGTCAAAAGTTTCTTACTATTTTATTTAAAATGGAAAAATAATTCATTTTATAGATAATTTTAGAAATATTCATATGATACACACATGTAATTTTATCTGTGGTTTCTCTTAACATATTACCTAAGTTGAAATGCCTTTGCTATGAAGACACATAACAAAATTATATGCCTCCCTGGTACTCAATGCTGAATCAAACTGGTTCACCTAAGTGTAGTACTCTCCTTGCTGTGTTTCTGCTGCACTAATTGCAGGGGGTCGGGGGAGGAGGAGGAGGAATCAGGCCACAGAGGTGGTCGGTGGGCGCAGCAGGGCGCAGTGCGGACGTGCCACCACTTTCAGCCTCGCTGTCCCTGCACGGCAGAGGACACCGCGCTGCAGACAGCACAGCTCCCAGAGTGAAGATACATGTCTTTTTGAAAGTCCTGTTGCTGAGAAATTTTGATTACCAAATACATCGTTTATGGCTTAAATTGTAGTGGTGTGTATGAAGCATTTAGAACTTGTGGAAATTGTATATACAGAGAAAAGTTGAAATAGGTCTTGCCAAATCGTATGTGAATGGAGAACCACGTATGACTGTACATGACGTGCAATAAACCAACTGGAAAAAGTGCATGTGCTTCATCCTCTCCAGCCGACTGCAGCCGAAACGCTGCTTGCTCCTGCCCCTCCCCAGACACACACATGTAAATATGCTCGTGCCCCTCCCCAGACCCACACGTGTAAACATGCTCATGTCCCTCCCCAGACCCATGCATGTAGATATGCCCCTCCCCAGACCCACGTGTGTAAATATGCTCATGCCCCTCCCCAGACCCATGTGTGTAAATATGCTCATATCCTTCCCCAGACCCACGCATGTAAATATGCTCATGTCCCTAAACCCCACACATGTGTAAAACCAAACCCCACGTGTGTAAATCCAAACCCCACACGTGTATAAATATGCTCATGTCCCTTCCCAAAACCCACATGTGTGTAAATATGAAAGTAAAGGGTGCATGTTACAGTTTTAGCTGCCACTGATGCTTTTAACCCTATTGAAAAGAAAATGGAAGAATCTGACGTTCTGGAGCAACATTATCCCTGATGTCAGTGATGAGAATAAAGGAAATCACTAAGCGATTTAGCTCCAGCGTTGCGCGGTTCAGTGTGCATCCAGAATGCTTGCTTCTGACTAAGAAATGCAGGTGCGGTTGTGCGCAGTTTCGCTTTTTTCTGGTGCCTCTGTGGGGCCTTACTTCCCTGACCAGGGGTGGAACCCTCAGGCCCCACACTGGGAGAGCAGACGCTCAGCCTCTAGACTGCCCAGGGACTTCCTCATACACCGTTTTAGATGTAAGAAGAAAGGAGTGCTGACCAAATTTTGATCCTGTGGGCCACATGTCAAGGATTAATGTTACCAATTTCTTGAGCACGGAAGAACTAGTTAAAAAGAAAAAAATCAGTGATGTGAAACCTTTTCTCAGAGATCTTACCTCGACATCTAAATTTTAGGACTCCTGCACCTTAAATTTCGCAGTCCTCTCTATTCATGAATGTGTTCACCGGGCTTCTTTTCCCGTTTCTGATCATTCACTAGAGCCTCTGTCTTCCTGGGCAGGCTTCCCTTCACATGCTTCTGAGAGCAGCTGTCAGGTAGGACCCGAGCCCAGCATCCACACCAGCCGCCCACAGGTGCCGTTTAGCCTGGCGGACGCAGGGTTGCTGTTTAGTTACCTGCCAGCTTCAAAGCCGTAATAGACGTTTTTTAAACCCTCTTCATAAAGTCGACCCTTCAGAGACCAGATTACCTGGAAAACTTCGGCCTGCATGTGCCTCAGATAGCCGTCAGGTGAAACAAGAGTTCCACTCCCTCGAGCCCAGACCCCGCTGGTTACTCACGCTGCCGCCTCCGTATGGGCCGCAGTGTGTGTGTATATAAGGGTCACACCTGGGCTCTTGGTGGCCACATTTCATCTTGGCTTAGCCTCTCACCCCCCTGGTGCCTGTAGATACCAGGGCTTCCCCTTCAGATTCAGAATGGTCATTCCAACCCTTCACACACCAGACTAGCTTCTCAAAGGGTATAATTTAAAACAGGTTTTCAAGTCTTTCTCCTAAAAGATCAGATGAGTATGGTTTCTGCTTAAAGATGACATTCATATTTCACCTATTAATATTTAGGGAGCAGTTTCTATTGCGTGAAGGGACAGGATGGATTTGGGTTTCCTTCCAGATGTCAGTTTTTTTATATATAATTATCTACTACCTCTTTGTAGGAGCTCTTTTTGGTCTTGTTAGAAAGCAGTTAAGCTAATCAGACATTCGAAAAATACACCACACCTAAAAGAAAACATGAGTGTTTTTCCAGAAGTACATTAAAATCCGAGTCTGCAGTTAGGTACTGTTTTGTGGAGTGGGGAGACAGTAGAGCCCACGACACGGGGCCCTGTTTTTATGGTCTCTGCAGTGGTTCCAGTTCGAGGGAGGATCTCAAAGTGAGGATGAAAAGTTTTAACTCCTGTGGTTCTGATTTCTTCGTGTATGCCCTGGTTACTTAGCTGAATACCAAGGAAAACTAGGGGGAAGCAATTACAAGTAAAATATTAGAAGAAAATACCGCAAATTAATCCAGAAGTATTTTCTTACAGAACTATTCGAGTTGATACTAAAAATTCCATAGTCACTCATTTAACTTCAAATGTCTATCAGTGTTAGGGGAGGAATAAAGTGCCTTGCCTATACTCAAAACCTGAATTTTAAAAACCTCTTGTCACAGTGTTTTAAGTGATTTAGCTTAAAAATTAGAACAGACTAACAATGCAGGTGAGAAGCTGTCTTGAACACTTCCAAATAAATTACATAAATGACGCTTTTGCCCAGTGATTTTTCACTTAGGTGAAAGAACATTGGAAAAACTATTCAAAAGGTAAACTTACTCTAAATTTCTAGATGGTGAGGAAATGGAAAACTCGATGTTAGTGGATGGAGCTCTGTACATGTGAAAACACCAGTGCTAAGAATTCTGAGAAGCTAAGATCTGAATCGGTATGCCAGGGAAGAAAACTGCGTCAGCAAGTCAAATGCCCCCCCCTAAACTAATTTTAAGCACCAGTTTGTGGGGCTATTAGCAGGAACATCGGTTTTTAAGTCAAAGGAAAAAAGTTGAGAAACTGGGAACATACGATGTCACATCTGAAAGCACTCTGTCGTCACTCACTGTTGGTTTCAAGATGAATTAAATCTCTCTCAGCTCCTGGAGCTTGTCATGAAAGCAACCTGACATAGCGAGACACAAAAAGAAAAAAAATGCCGTTTGTACGCCTGTGTCTTCCAAAGAACGTTGCATTTTCGTTGAATTCTACGTGAGTCCGTGTGACAAAGACTGTCCTGTGCAAAGGGAAGACCACTGATGTGAACTCTGTCAGCTCCCTGTGCTAATAAACACCAAAAAAACCTTGTAAATAACTCCTTCAGAGGTGTTAACCCAAATTCTAAACTGCTTGTTACCCTCTTCTGCTAAAGATTGTCCACCTCCACCATGCTAGAGGATTTATAGCAAAGAAAAGCCGTTGAATCCAAGTGTAGATTAGTATCTGGACTAAAACTAATGAGAAGGCATTGGTGGGAGGTGTAGCTTGTTTTAATTACGGAAGTACACATGTAATATTTTTATCTATAGAACTCCACATCTGAGTAAACGTGCAGCAAGCGGGGGCTGGGAAGCACGTCATTAAGGGAAATATTGGGAAGCTCAATCTTTTCCTTACCATCGTCTCCCCAAAATTCAGAGAGGTGCTCCTTTCTTCAAGACCCCGTTGGACAGAGCTGGTGGAAAACCAGAAAAGAGAAACGTAAATTTAATCTAAAAATAGTGCAGACTTGAAGGATGGAGCTGTTTTTACCACACCAACTCCCATTTCTTAAGTGTTTTTGTTTGTCTGCGATCCCACTGGACCCAAAGGTGATGATGAGACAATGCAGGCTGTGAGTTCTGTCTCCTCGGAGGTTCCTAGCTGAGGATTTGAGTAAGAGGGTCGAAATGAGCCACCTCTAGGAGAATCCTCTCCTGGGGACAAGGAATGCCTCGGGTTTGGATGCCCAGGAGGCTCTCTGCCCACTCCTTTTCAGTCTGAGTTACCCTCTGTCTCCCCTATGAACGTTTCTGAAGAGTAGGAACTCTTTGTTAGAACTGCCGTAATGAAATTAAAATTCAGAAATAGCGGGGAGAGTAGCTGTCGGGCTGTACGTTAGAAAGGGATTGTTGTAGTACCAAGTTGTATGCCGGTGGCTTTAACTATCAGAGAAAAGGCACTGGGAAGTGTCCCAGCAGGAATCGTGTCTGTCTGGCACCATGTTACTCATATTGATGAATTATCAGCCCCACAGTCAACTTCTGAGCCCTTAACTGGATTGGACACATGGTGTATGTCAGTTGCAACAATCAATCAGTACATGATTCAATAAACTCAGGACAATGCAGTGAACAAAAATAACCTTTTCTCTGTATATCAGAATGCATTAAAACCAAAGAGCTATGCATCAAACTTGAGTTGCCCATACATGGTAAAGCCATGTAATAAGATCGATTAATGGTTTAAAATCAACACATTGCAACTGCCCGGGTCCGGGTCCTTTCAAAAATGCCCCCTTGGTGACCAGTTTGGGAGATTTGGTGATCATTATTCTTGTTACTCCTGAGCCTCAAGTATGTGGTCTGGGTAGACAGCAAAAATAGGACGTTTCCATAGAAAACATCAGTTTATTGCACAGGTTATTTTTAGCCTCTTTCTGCAATAAAATTTATCAAAATTTTCTACCATACATTAGTTATGCTCTTTAAACAAAGCAGCTCTAAGAAACTGTTAAGAAATGTGTGAGGCCGTAAAGTGAAAACCGCAGGGACAAGTGTGTACTGAGTATGTTGTGCGTTCAATTTGGTTGGTCAGTGCAGTCGCTCGCCCTCCACAGGTGCGCTGTGGAACTTGGCCATAAGCATCCAAATAACCTGGTGGATTGCAAAGCAGATTCGAAACATGTAACCTGCTCCTTGGGAGTTTGTGTGGTTTGTCAGAAGGAATTTTAAAACCGTATGTCCATTATCCAAATAAGGATTTCGATTCTGCATGTACAGCATACTGTGCCAAGTTATTTTAGAACGTGTGTGTTTTCAGAGACACTTTGCTTTATTGAGGCTGCTTCATCAGTTATTTTTCCATGTTTCTTCCATCACAGAAAGTGTCACAAATAAATAGACATCATTTTATCTTCTCAATTTAATGCCCTGGTGATTGTGGCAAATAGTTTTGTCTTATTTTGTTTTCAACAGACTTTATTTTTTAAAGCAGCTTTAGGTTCACAGCAAAATTGAGCAGATGGAACAGAGGTTTCCCATATATTCCCCTGCCTGTCATCTGTTAGAACTGGTGAACTTGCAATGACATGTCATAATCACCCAAGTCCATGGATGATGCTACCGTTTACTTGACACTGTACTTTCAATGAGTTTGGACAAATGCATATATCATTAAGGTCTCAAGCTTCCCAGGTGGCTCAGTAGTAAAGAATACGCCTGCCAGTGGAGGGGACTTGAGTTCAATCCCTGGGTCAGGAAGACCCCCTGGAGAAGGAAATGGCAACCCACTCCACTATTCTTGCCTGGAGAATCCCACGGACAGAGGAGCCTGGAGGAGTCCATGTGGTCACAAAGGCTCATACACGAGTTAGTGACTAAATAATACCAGAGTGTTTTCACTGCCTTGATAAGACTTCTGTGCTCCATCTATTCATCCCTTCTCCAACCACTGACTGTTTAATGTCTCCACCATTTTACCCTTTCCAGAATGTCTTGTAGTTGGAATCATACAGTACGTAGCCTTTCCCGACGGGCTGCTTTCCCTTAGACTGCATTCAGCTCCTCTGTGTCCTCAAGACTTGATGGCTCATTTCTCTTTAGTTCCGAGTACCATTCCACTGTCTGGATGGGCCATGGCTGACACATCCGCTTACTGAAGGGCGTCTCGGTTACTCCCATGCTTTGGGAGTTAAGACACTGCTGTCGGCATGCGTGCGGGTTTTGGTGTGGCCCCAGTTCCTTTGGGCACATGCCAAAGAGCACCATTCTTGGGTCATGTGGTAAGAGGACACTGAGTTTTGTAATAAAACTCCAAACTGTCTTCCAAAGTAGCTGTATCCTTTTGCATTCAGAATGCAACTGGAGGAAGCTGATTAAGAAGGTTAATATACAGACGCATGAAAGTGAAACTCGCTCAGTCGTATCCGACTTTTTGTGACCACATGGACTATACTGTCCATGGGTTTCTCCAGGCCAAATACTGCAATGTGTATCCTTTCTCTTCTCCAGAGGGTCTTCCCAACCCAGGAACCGAACTAGGGTCTCCTGCCTAGCAGGCAGATTCTTTACCAACTGAGCAATCAGGGAAGAAGCGCATATAGACAGATATAGATATGTAGGAATTTTGACAGGGAACTGGTCAGTTACTTTGTTTCAATAGACAAATCCAATTTGGAACCCATGCAGATTTGCCTCAAATCTAAGTGAAAGAAGAGCTCCCAAAATTTCTAAGCCATTTTATTCACTCAAAAAGTACTTACAAGAGGTAACGACTGTGCCGAATACTCTGCCTGTCCTCCTTGAGGCAAGAAGACACAGCCCGTGCTTTAAAGCAGCCCACAGCCTAGGACAGGGGAAGATAAAATCACATAATATAAGAATAGTATGTAAATTATCCAGCCTACAGATCAACAGGCATTCCAAGCCCTAGTTCTTTGCAGAACATCTAGTAAAGATCTGATTCTCTCTTGTGAAGAGGGAAGCAAAGCAAACGTTTATGGTTAAAGATGGTTAGATTTTAGCAGCACGTCTTGCTTCCTGGTGTAGCCAGATCTGAAGTAACCTCATTTCCTCAAAGCCCATCTTATTGAATTATTATTCAATAAAAAACATCTTCAAAAGCCACTTCACTTTGGCTGTTCAGTCTTCTGGGAAATAAGCTATTTTCCTCCTCCTCTTAGAGCCCAGCGCCCAGCAGCTCATGCCCCAACCCTCCGTGTCCCGGGGAACAGGGGTTTCCTCCAGATCCGAAGGCAAGACCTCTTGTGATGTAGCCCCACCCCAGGCAGGATGCTTAGGGCCCTGCACTCCTCACTCCAGCACCAAGCGCAGAAATCCCTCCTGTTCCCATGGGATATGTGAACAACAGCATCAGCATTAAGCAGCTCTCCTCGAATCCCTTTCCTAGGGTCCTTGTCTAAGAGGTATTTTGTGTAACCATGGCAGCCTAGCTTTTAATCTCAAGACAGTCTGGACTTTCAGAATAAGAGGTGTTTTTTTTGTTTGTTTGTTTTTTAAGATCCTTTTGCTGAATCTGGTTTATGAAAGCAGCCTCAGATAGGAGTGGAAACACACCTAGAGTGATCTTGAAGAGAGAAGCGCCGTGTGGGGTGGACTGTCAATTTATAGCTCCTTGCACTTAATTGTGATTTGAACCTAAGTGCTTAATAAATATCTGCAGAGTGGATAAACACTGCCATATGCCCCGGTTCCAAAGCTGATGGCTGAGGCCTTGAAACTGGTGTGGGAGCCAGTGGCCGGGCTGGTGGACTCCCCCTCCCCCTCCCCCGTGATGGCTCGGAGCCAGGGCCCTGGAGGCGGGCCATCACTGGCTCGGAAGGAAGGTGGGCCCGCCCGCGGATGGTGGTGCTGATGGGCCAGGACCACCCCGTGCTGTCTCCTCCACCTGCAGGGCTTACGCGGTGCTCTCCACGCACACTCCGGTCTTCAGGGCTGCCCTTGCTCATCATTTTGAGCCAACACCTAAGTCATAGACAGGATCCTGAGCGCAGTTTATTAAAGCTTCCCTAGGGGCCTTCCCTGGTGGCTCAGACGGGAAAGCGTCTGCCTACAATGTGGGAGACTCGGGTTCCATCCCTAGGTTGGAAAGATCCTCTGGAGAAGGGAAAGGCAACCCACTCCAGTACTCTTGCCTGGAAAATCCCAAGGACGGAGGAGCCTGGTAGGCTATAGTCCATGGGGTCGCAAAGAGTTGGACACGACTGAGTGACTAAACTTTCTAAACTTTAACTCAGAAATGGCCTGGCATCCTTTTATAAGCATCCTACATAAAAAGAATTAGAGAAAAACAATGGACCAAGGCCCCTTAGAAGCAAAAGGCACTTTGTGGTCACAGACTCACACCCTTCTGCTTGCAGATGAGGAAACACACCTAGAGAAAGACCTGGAAACAATATTCCTAAACTCATACACTGAGGTGACGGGACTGGGAATGGAAACTCGGTTGGTTTGAACCTCTGCAGTATTCCAGGAAGAAGTGGCCCCTTTCAGAGCTGCTGCTGCTGCCAAGTCACTTGAGTCGTGTTCAACTCTGTGCGACCTCATAGATGGCAGCCCACCAGGCTCCCCTGTCCCTGAGATTCTCCAGCAAGAACACTGGGGTGGGTTGCCATTTCCTTCTCCAATGCGTGAAAGTGAAAATGAAGTCGCTCAGTCGTGTCGGACTCTTAGAGACCGCATGGACTGTAGCCCACCAGGCTCCTCTGTCCATGGGATTCTCCAGGCAAGAGTGCTGGAGCGGAGTGCCATTGCCGTCTCTGCTTTCAGAGCTAGAACCATCCAAACCTAAAGGCATAGTTTTCTCACAGGTCTTCGCAGAATATGAACATCTGTACTGTGAGAGAGCCTCAATCTTCTCACCATTTTCGGTGGCATTTGCTGAAAACAAAACTGAGAATCTAGGAGCTACATTTTCCTTGCGAGCGTCTGATGGAATCCCAGCATAACAGGCAGCCCCGGCGCCCGGCCCAGGGCTGGGGGTGGGGGGGGTACCTATGTGGATGATTCTGGCCACCAGCTCTCCTGGGTCCCCAATGGGCTTGGCAGCTGAGGGGCTTGACGGTGGTGTCCGGACAAGCAGTCCTGAAGCTTGGAACCCCCAGCCTCTAGGGTCTGGAGTCCTGAGATGGCCTCTTTCCTGTCACCCCCACCTTCAGCTTATGCCAGAATCCACGCAACTGTTCACACGTGTGCGGGCTAAGTGGCTTCAGTCGTGTCCGACTGTGCAGCCCTCCAGATGATAGTACCCTTTCCACCAAGCTTCCAAACCTCATGAAACTCCCTCTGTCCCCCCCCTACCCTGGGCCCATTTGAGACACTCCATGCTCCTTCCTCTGTGGAGAGGGGAGAGGAGGAGGAAAAAGTGATGTGTCTGGAGGCCTGGTTTCGGCCCAAGGCCCTGGGGGTCAGGTTGGCTCCCCAGAACAGGGCTTCCCACAGTGTTTCCATTAGGACACGTTTAGAAAACCGAGGAATAGGTGACTGGGCAACAGACGACTCTGCCGACAGTCTGAACCAGACCCTGGCTCGGGAGTTCCCAGGTGAGCCGACCAGATCCTGGATGCGTTTCGCATCCCACTTTGCAGCACAGCAGAACCTGACCCAGCCCTGGAAAGCAAATATACTCCAATTAAAAAATAATTAAAAAGAAAATAAAATCCACTCCCTTTACGCCAAGGGTAGGGGATAGGGTAAGAAGCTTCACTTTGGAGAAGTCACAGCATGATGGCAAGTGTGGCAAGCCGCTCGAAGGAATGAATGAATGAATGAGTGAATGAGTGATGGAATGCAGCCGCTGGGAAGCTGGGGCTGTCGGCCCACCTGTGGTCTTCTACATGGCTGTGTCACCGTTCACTATTTGAAATTTATCTTGACTTTCTATTACCAAATATTGTTATAGTCTATTTTTCCTATCAAAACATAAGTAAGCTATTATCTACAAGACAGGGGTTTTGGTCTTCCTGAATTCTTTTCCTCCATCACCGGTCTCCTATTTCTGAGCCGGAGCAGAACATTTTACCAAGCTTTGGCCTCTGGGAAGTTATTTTGCACCGCCGTCCAGGTTGATGAAAAAGCTATAGAGGACTCGAGACTGAGAACATGCTGAGTGGGATAGAAACTAGCTTTGTTCTCGCCTTGACCTGGGCCAGTCTTGTTCACATTATCAGGACCTTAGAGTTCTCTTTGTATCTACTAGTTTGAGCCTCGGCTGCTTCTAATCTCCTTTTGAAGAGACATGTGAATCACTAATGGAAGATTTCCACTTGGTTTCAGGATTCTGAAATCAAGTTGTTGTTTTTTTCTTTTCTCCTTTTTTTCCTCTCCCAGAGTAACCTGAGGCAGATTTACCATTTAATTTTGTGGGATTTCAGTTTCCTTGAAGTGAGCACAATTTGATTCGTTTCCCACAGATTTTAGTTCCCTGTGGATCTTGTGATCCTACGGCATGGCCAGCAGGGTGGTTCTTAACTATAGAAAATGTTCTGTAGACGCTGGCGCTTTACTTCTTAAGGAGCTGTTCTTGTTAATGTCTTCATCAGAAAGCTGTCAGCTGGTGGGACGTGTGTATTTCCAAAGTTCTTACACCTGACGTGGGTTTCTCCAAACTGTGGAGTTCACCACTGAACTATTTATTAGAATACTACACCACCTCTAGATTGAACCCTAGTCTACAAACTGTTAGATGCTTCTGGTGGCTCAGGATAAAGAATCTGCCTGCAATGCGGAGACACAGGAGACCTGGGTTCCATCCCTGGGTCGGGAAGATTCCCTGTAGGAGGAGATGGTAACCCACTCCAGTATTCTCGCCTGGAGAATCCCATGGACATAGGAGCCTGGAGGGCTACCGTCCACCGGGTTGCAAGGAGCTGGACACATCTGAGCACTCACGCACCTATAAACTCAGGTTTATTTAACCTCAAAATCATTTATAGCGGCAGTCCCCAATCTTTTTGGAACCAGGGGCCAGTTTTGTGGAAGGTAATTTTTCCACAGACCAGGTGTGAGGGAGGTAGAGACGGTTTTGTGATGTTTCCAGCATCTCACATTTATTTGCACTTTATTTCTATTTTTATTACATCAGCTCCACCTCAGATCATCAGGCATTAGATCCCAGAGGATGGGGACCCTTGGTTTATAGCAGTAATTACTAGTGAATACAAAGGCCTCATCCTCTATAACAAAACCTAAAAAAAAAAAAAAAATCACCTACTGCTAATATTTGAAATGATACACCGAAGTCTAAAAGTGCTCACCCAAACACGTGTCTGACAACTGTTGCCTTAAAATGTGAGTGCTTGGGCTTCTAAAGGGAGTGAGTTCTGCGGTTGTTTTCACCACAGAAATCAATCGGTCTTGACTTACTTTCACTGATAAATCTTTGGAAAGTGTAGACTTGGATCAGAACTCCCGGAGAAGGAAAATAACCCAGCGTTAATCACTTGTCAGTCATTGTGGAGGGCACGGCGCAGACTGAGGGGCTCCAGTCTGCACGGAGCACCCGGTGAGGGGTGAGGCAGGCCGGGAGGATGCTGAGGGCGGCTCTGCTCTTCGACCGGTGGGGCTGCACTCAGGAAACCTGGGGGCCGCATCTAGGATTTTGGAGAAAGGCTCGTTTTTAGGCATCCCTTTGGGAGGCGTGTGAGGGAATTTGCAAACCTCTTTCTCCACCTGATGCTTGATTTCTCCTTGGGACAGAGCGGGGAGGAAAGGTGCCCAAGTCTGTCAAGTCCCGGATCCAGTCTCTTACCTGGGGTCTGCCCTGCAGGGGGTGTTTGTTGTCTAGTTGCTAAGTCATGTCCGACTCTTTGTGGCCCTGTGGACTGTAGCCTGCCAGGCTCCTCTGTCCATGGGATTTCCCAGGCAAGGGTACTGGAGTGGGTTGTCATTTCCTCCTCCAGGAGAATCTTCCTGACCCAGGGGTTGAACCTGAGTCTCCTGCATTGCAGGTGGATTCTTCATCTCTGTGACTAGGAAAGTCCCCCTCTTTCCCCCCTGGCCCATGGTGTGCTTTTGAGCTATTTGTATTTTCTCAAATGTTAACAGCAGCATTCTTGCCTGGAGACTCCCAGGGATGGGGGAGCCTGGCGGGCTGCTGTCTCTGGGGTCGCACAGAGCTGGACACGACTGAAGCAACTCAGCAGCAGCGATGTGACTTGACCCATCCCTCTTTCAAGGAATGAGGCCCTTGTTGCCCTTGTCATGATTGCTGTAAAGGGATTTTAGGGTGAAGAGGGTCTGAGCGTGTTGCCCACCTGCCTCCAGGGGGCTGGGGACAGACCTGGGGAGACCCTGCCTTGCTGACCTGCAGGGTCACCCCAGCATCCCCCAAGTTTGTACGGACTCACAGTTCTGCCCGAGAGTGATGTGAACCGCAGCCCAGGTGGAGAAAGAAGGAGGGTTTTCTATGGCTGAAGAGCAGTCCATTGTCACATCCTGTAGAACAGGGTTGAGCTCTTACTTTTTAAAAAGATGTGACTTCTTATTTTTTGGAGTTAGAACGTACTTGTCAGTCACTCAGAATCTCCAATTAGAGTCTGATGCCTGTAAGGTTTTATATAAGCATCTTTCTTATATCAAAGCCGTTCCATTCATCGGCATGACATGGGCCATCTGGGTCTGTGGTAACTTCCCACATCTGGTGATTCTGGACAGGCTACTGAAACCTCGCATCTCCGATTTCTTATCTATAAAATGGACGAGCAGGGCCCACCTCACGGGGCCCTTCAGAGGATTCAGTGAGCTAATGAGTCGAAGCTTCTGAGCTTGAGCCTGGGGCTGCTGTATTTTCAGCAAGTCCGTGTCATTTTTGCTTTCTGTTTCCTGGTGCCATGTGCAGACACGTCTTTAAACTATTTGGAGCCGCTGGGAGGGGCATTTCCTACCGCGTGAAAGTCTGGAAAGCTGGGCACCCAGGCCCTCTGGGAGTGCTGGGTACCGTGTGTTCGCACATATTCTACATGATTTCAAGTAAGTGTCACCTTTTATCACCAGACCTGGGGTTCCGAATAGAACCTAGCTCAAGTCTTCCCGCAGCTGTAATAGTTTAATAGGGAGCTCAGCCTGGTGCTCTGTGATGACCCAGAGCGGTGGGGTGAGGGCATGGGAGGGAGGCGAAATATGGGAACATAGAGCTCATCTGTGTTGTTCTACAGCGGAAACGCACACAGCATTTTAAAGCAAGTATACGCCAATTAAAACATAAAATAAAATAAAAACATTGCTATACTTTGCAGAAAAACAAAAAAAGGCCATTCGACCAAGGCGGTTCTAGTAACTCGGCAGCCTGCATAAGCAAACCCGAAGGCCATGCTGCCTCAAAGGTAACACACTGAGGCCCATCGAGGCCCGCCGGTTGCACACCGCCATTGAGGCTTCCCAAGCAAGGCAGCTTCTCAGACCTCACCAGCCAATTTCCTCCCCTTGCCTTCAAGGCTGTTTGTAGAGGTCGTGGCCCTGCCTCCTGTCAGTGGAGCACGGCCACCCCCTTCTAATCTGTGTTGCTTGACTCAAATCAACCTCTGGTCAAATAAACTTTCAACATTTAAAAAATGATAAAGTGAATAAAGCTCAACTCACACAAAAATGAAATACTAAAGTAAAAACTTTTACATGCATAGAAAGATACAGTAAGAAAAAAAAAGAAAACAAAAGCTTCTCAGCAGAAGGAAAAAGTTAACAACAAAAGCAAAGAACCCACAAAGCAGAGGATAATTAACACTGTCTTTCAAAATGGATTTTGAGAGAAAGACATCCCTGTAAAGCAACTGCAACTCTGAAAGAACATTGCAGTCACAACTGTTTAAAAATTCAGAGACAGATGGGACTCAGGGGAAATTTTGGAAAAGATGCCAAATCATTTCATATTGCAAGGTACACAAGGGAGAATGAATATCATGGAAATAAAAATAAAAAGGAGCAAAGAAAAAAGAAGAAGATTGATTAAAGGAACTAGGAAAAAAAAAATTGACTAAACACAAGCGAAAGTTGTTACGGAACCAGGTTCCTTTGCCAGGAGCACAGGCCAAACGCTGACAGGCCGGCAGAGAAGGGACTTGCTCGTGAGGCCGCCAGGCAAGGAGAGGCAAGAACGAATCCCAGGTCCACTTCCTAAAGGCAGCAGCTCGGGCTATCGGTCAGAGAAAGCTGAGGCGTGGGGAGCGTGGGGAACGGGGATTGGGAACCAAAGAAAAGCGAGGTGATTGTTAGCTGCAGGGGTCTTCAGGAGACGCACATCTTAGTATTTTCTGAGGGTGGTGTCTTTGGCCCTCTGACCTGACACTCACATGGGCCCGCTTATAGGCTTGATCGTCCCAACCGTTCTGAACAGACATGTCAATTCAGAGCTGAACACAGCTGATTTCAAGTTTCTGAAATACAGCCCTGGCGAATATCTTATTGTTTAGGCTGCTAGATGCTTGGAGGACTCACCAATGTTTTATGTCAACAGTCGAAGCCACATTGAGCGTGAGACAGGCTACAGGTCTGATGGATCTGATGATTGCCCTCGGTTTCAAAGAGACACAGTATTTGTACAATTGACATGCACAAGGATATAAAGCAATAAAATAGGAAAGATATTCTTAAACTATGATTCAAGAAAACGTCTCTAATTTTTTTCATGCTGTACAGTGCCCCTAGTGTTTCTGTGGGAGTGATCTATACCTGAGAATGGGCAAGAAAAGGAGATAGGGAGGCAGGACACCAGCCGCCTTCTAGTGGGTTTAGGAGTCAGGGTACTCAGATCTGCCTTAGAGCCGCTTGGAATGTGTGTCAGCGGAAGGGACAGCAGGCCCTGGGACATGAATAGACTTCAATTATACGAGAAATTAATTCACAACAAGGTGGTGTTTCAATTCAGTGGGCAAAGAATAGAGATTACTTACTACACATTGTTCTGGCATAGACAGCCACGAATTTGTAAGAAAATAAAAATCTATCAACTCTTATCATTCAGTAGCCAAGTCATGTCTGACTCTTCCCAACCCCATGGACTGTAGCATCCCAGGCTTTCCTGTCCCTCACCATCTCCTCAAGTTTGCCCAAGTTCATGTGCATCGAGTTGGTGACGCCATCCAACCAGCTCATCCTCTGTCACTCCCTTCTCTTCCTGCCTCAGTCTTACCCAGCATCAGGGTCTTGCCCAGTGAGTAGGCTCATCACATCAGCTGGCCAAAGTATTGGAGCTTTAGCTTCAGCACCCGTTCTTTCAATGAACATTCAGGGTTCATTTCCTTTAGGATTCAAAAAACTAACATCATGACATCTGGTCCCAGCACTTCATGGCAAATGGATGGGGAAACAATGGAAACAGAGACAGACTTTATTTTGGGGGCTCCAAAATCACTGCAGATGGTGACTGTGGCCATGAAATTCAAAGACGCTTGCTCCCTGGAAGGAAAGTTATGACCAACCTAAACAGCATATTAAAAAGCAGAGATATTACTTTGCCAACAAAGGTGTCTAGTCAAAGCTTGGTTTTTCCAGTGGTCATGCATGGATGTGAAAGTTGGACGATAAAGAAAGCTGAGTGCTGAAGAATTGATGCTTTTGAACTGTGGTGTTGGAGAAGACCCTTGAGAGTCCCTTGGACTGCAAGGACATCCAAGCAGTCCATCCTAAAAGAAATCAGTCCTGAATATTCATTGGATGCTGAAGCTGAAACTCCAATATTTTGGCCACCTGATGTGAAGAACTGACTCCTTAGAAAAGACCCTGATGCTGGATAAGATTGAAGGCAGGAGAAGGGGATAAACAGAAAATGAGATAGCTACCTGGCATCACCAACTCAATGGACATGAGTTTGAGCAAGCTCTGGGAGTTGGTGATGGACAGGGAAGCCTGGCATGCTGCAGTCCATGGGGTCACAAAGGGTCATACATGATATCACAAAGGGTCATACATGACTGAGTGACTGAACTGATACTGATACTTCCTTTAGGGTTGACTGGTTTGATCTCCTTGCTGTCCAAGTGACTCTCAAGAGTCTTCTCTAGAACTACAGTTTGATCAAAATACACTCTATGTTAATTAAATATTCAATTAAAATATAAAAAAAAACAGTATAACACTTCAAGATAAATAAATGATTATATTTACAGTCTGGGGTGAGAGATTCTTTTTGGCAACCTAGAAACAACATAATGATAGGCTGAGACACTATTTAGAAGCACCTGGCATCACCAACTCAATGGACATGAGTTTGAGCAAGCTCTGGGAGTTGGTGATGGACAGGGAAGCCTGGCATGCTGCAGTCCATGGGGTCACAAAGGGTCATACATGATATCACAAAGGGTCATACATGACTGAGTGACTGAACTGATACTGATACTTCCTTTAGGGTTGACTGGTTTGATCTCCTTGCTGTCCAAGTGACTCTCAAGAGTCTTCTCTAGAACTACAGTTTGATCAAAATACACTCTATGTTAATTAAATATTCAATTAAAATATAAAAAAAAACAGTATAACACTTCAAGATAAATAAATGATTATATTTACAGTCTGGGGTGAGAGATTCTTTTTGGCAACCTAGAAACAACATAATGATAGGCTGAGACACTATTTAGAAGCCAGAAAGTTTCATAAGGGAAAAGAAAAGGTAAGCATACTTAAAAATGACCAGAAATATAGGCATTGTTGAAAGTAAAAGTGAAAAGTGAAAGGGTGAGGCACTCAGTCGTGTCTGACTCTTTGTGACCCCAGGGACTGTAGCCTGCCAGGCTTCTCTGTCCATGGGATTCTCCAGGCAAGAAGACTGGAGTGGGTTGCCATGCCCTTCTCCAGGGGATCTTCCTGACCCAGGGACTGATTCTACCATCTGAGCCACCAGGGAAGCCCATTGGGCACGTCAGAGAAGGTAAAAACTCACAATTGCTTTGGAAGACAAATTGGGAATATTTAACAGGAAAATACACTGACCCTTTAACGCAGCAGTCCCACTCCTGAGAGTTCAGCTCACAGAAACAATGCGGTGGGCCTTAAGAATATTCACAGCAGACATTTACCACGATGTTGCTCACAGAGGCAAAACCGAACGCAGATGCAGAGCCAGGGAAGTGGTTACACACGGTACAGCACAGTCAGAGCATCAGACCGCTGTCACAGAGACACTCAGCATGGCACAGAATCACGGGAACTGTACCGGGTATCACTGCATGTGAAAAGAGACGCTGTATAGCATGATTTCTCTTTCATTAAAAAAATGCCTGACCCCTGCGTGATCTCTGTATAGGTACGTGCATGTCATAAGTATGGGTGAGTATGATTATCTGAACGCTGAGGAAAATACTTAAAAACCCGTGACGTCATTGGCACCCCGTGGTGGAGACGCCCGTGGCCCCCAGCTTGCTGCGCGGATATTCCTCCGCCTGTGACTCGATTATCACATTCACACCACATATCAGCTTTTGGCATATCTCAGCTCAACCGCATCTCTGTTCACTGGGGTAACACATGCTGCTACAAATGAGAAACCAAGGCATCTAAGAGCTCAGATTAGGCAGACACTTACTTCCTGCTCAAGGTAAGTGTTCAAGGTTAACATCGCTCTCCTTCAAGTGGTAATTTGGGGAAACAGGTCACTGGAGAGCTGGTGACTTGTTATACTACAGCAAAACATTTGGGAAAACTACGCCTGCGGGTGGTTTTTCCCTGATAGCTCAGTTGGTAGAGAAGCTGCCTGCAATGCAGGAGACCCCGGTTCGATTTCTGGGTCGGGAAGATCTGCTGGAGAAGGGATAGGCTACCCACTCCAGTATTCTGGCCTGGAGAATTCCATGGACTGTGTACCATGAACTTCCAACTTCAAGCTGGATTTAGAAAAGGCAGAGGAACCAGAGATCAAATTGCCAAGATCT
>SJYC01099264.1:0-10821 GCA_006408675.1 Madoqua kirkii
AGAGGATGAGATGGTTGGATGGCATCACTGACATGATGGACATGAGTTTGAGTAAGCTCCGGGAGTTGGTGATGGACAGGGAGGCCGTGCATGCTGCCGTCCATGGGGTTCACCAAGAGCCAGACACGACTGAGCGACTGTCACTTGCTTTCCTCACCCCTGCAGCACCGGGAAGGCAGACTGCACGCCGGCCCAGCCAGCAGCTCCAGGAAAAGGACTGTGTCCTGACTTCCTCACGGGTGCAGGTGGCCCGCGTGTCCTGGCTCACAGCCGGCCCCCCCATCCACAAGTCATTAGCACAGGGAGGAGAGGTCCTCCCTGACCTCTCCTTTCTTAGTCACGTTTCTCCCGGACTCTGACCCTCTCACCCCTTTCTTATAAAGACCTGCGATTACACTAGTTCCACTTGGCTAACCCACAAGCATCTCCCGATCCATGCCAAGGCCCTTAATTAATCACATCTGTAAAGTCTCTCTTGTCATATAACATACTTGTGAGTTTCAGGGGTTAATATTATTAACATCTTTGGGGGGAAAATATTATTCTGTTACCAAGGAGGGAGAAGAGAGAATGGAAAGGAAAAGCAAAAAAAAAAAAAAAAGCTAAAGTGCCAAGCACTGGTATACTGTATGCAAAATCATGGTTTTTGTGGAGATAAACAAGCAACTTTTATTCTTTTTAAGAAAATACTTAAAAATAATTTGTATTAGCCTACAGTTGATTTAACAAGCAAGCTCTAAAGAGGAAACAATATTTGAAATAAAATCCGGAGGAAGAGGCAGAGAGCGAGTGGCAGAGGGGGGGAGTAGGAAGTGGAGACAGCAGTTCTCGAGGTGCGGCTTAAGCTGGTGTGTCCGTTCATGCCTCCGGGCAGGCAAAGGTATTTCGTAAGAGATCATTTCAGAATTCGACTTGACTTCTGGCCGTATGAGTTTCCGTTCCCTTGTCAGGACCAGAAAAGCGAGTGAGGGCGTGAATGGAGGTTTTCATTTATAGAACGGCCCCCGGGTGCTGCCTTTTAAGGACAGAAACCTGCGACTCTCTCTTCATTACAGAATCACCATCCCTTTTCCTTTTTCTCCTGGACTGGTGTTCATGGGACCGTCCATCCACCCGAGAGCCAAGCCGGGCTTCGTACAGTGCCTGTCTGTTGGTAGCTGCGGGGGAGACCCTTGGGAAAGCCAGGGGTCTTTAAAGGGGTCTGTTAAAGATGATGTTGAGGGGGAAAAAAGCACCTAAAATAAAGTTGTTAGAGCATCCTTTGGGGAGGAATGAGCTGAAATTAGATGTGACACCTATTTTTACCCTCTTGAAATTCACTTTTTGGAACCAAGAGTGAGGGTCACACCGTGAGCTCTCCTTCTTTTGTTTCTAAGGAGGTTTAGGGATAACCATGCCTTATTAAGTGCTCTCACACTTAATACTGGGTACGTCCTCATGGAGGCCACCAGGGAGTGGACAGTAGCACGTGGGCATCCCAGAAAAGGAGGGGCAGGGCACGGGCAGTGCCCGGAGAGTGGGCACAGCAAGGGGCATGTGGGCAGTCAGACACGGATCAAGGTGTCAGCACAGCTCGTCTGCGATGCCCGAGAAGGCCAGATCCCACCCTGACACACAGACTCTCTGAGAGCAAGTTAGCAACGCAACTCAGACCCTGCCTTTCCTTCTCAACCCGGGCCGCTCCGCCCGCCCACCTGCTGTCGGTCCAGAGGACCACGTGGGTTTGCGGTGAAGCCGCGCTGGGGCTGGCAGGAGCGGCTCGGAGATGATCAGTTTCGTCCACTGCGCTTGCAGCCCTCACTCTGCGGAAAGCAAAGAGACAGATGAACCCAACACGGACGCAGTCTCCGCTGTCGGCGGCTACTGTCCACAGGCCTTTAAAACTGTGGCTGGCTCCAGAAGGTGTTAGAGCTGAACCATGATTTCTGTTGGTCACTGGGGCTGCGGCGAGTGTGTACTAAGATTCCAGAGCTCGCATTTTGCATGAAGCACTTAGGAGCTGGGATGAAGCTGGTTTATAGTTCTGATGTGGGGCTTCAGCGATAGTTTGTAATCAAGGGTGGCACAAAGGCTGTTGAGACAATGTCAGTTCACGGTCCAATTCCCTGGGGCAGCCTGGGGGGGAGTTCCTGTTGTCGAGAGAGGGAAGGAGGGAGAGAAGGACACAGAGAGATAGATGGACAGAGGGACAGAGAGAGACAGACGGACAGAGTGAGAGAGGAGAGACGTAGGCAGAGCGCCGGTCTTACTGGGGAGGCCTGAGGGGTCCTGTCTGGAGCTCGGGGCCCCTGCACCCCAGGCCCACGCCCTCTTCCTAGAAAGGCCCTCCCTTTGGGGAGATGCACTCCAGCGGCCTGGCAGGCGTCCTGGAGGCGGGGCCTGAGGGGAACCCCCGGGACTTCGGAGAGGGAAGGACACTCTGCTTGCTCACTGGTGAAGGTTGTCTCTTTTCTGTAAGTCACGTAGGAAGCCTCTGAGCTGCAGAAAAGCCTCAGAAAAGGTGACTCGCTGCCCCTCGAGCGCCAGGAGCCCTGAATCCCCACAGGACCAGGTTTCCACCCCCGGCCACAGCCCGCCTTCCCGCCGTGCCAGCCTCTGCCTGCGGGTGGTGAGTCAGGCGGTCCTCGGACCTGATGTCTCCGTGGGTGGTGTTTCTCAAGAGGTTTCTCAAGAGGCAGATCAGGTGATCTGGTATTCTCATCTCTTTCAGAATTTTCCACAGTTTGTTGTGATCCACACAGTCAGAGGCTTTGGCATCGTCAATAAAGCAGCTGCTGCTGCTAAGTCGCTTCAGTTGTGTCTGACCCTGTGTGATCCCATAGACAGCAGCCCACCAGGCTCCTCTGCCCCTCAGATTATCTAGGCAAGAATAATGGAGTGGGTTGCCATTTTCTTCTCCAGTGCAATATAGCAGAAGTAGATGTTTTTTCTGGAACTCTTGCTTTTCTCGTGATCCAGTGGATGTTGGCATTTGACCTCTGGTTCCTCTGCCTTTTCTAAAACCAGCTTGAACATCTGGAAGTTCACAGTTTAAGTATTGTTAAAGCCTGGCTTGCACAATTTTGAGCATTACTTTGCTAGCGTGTGAGATGGGTGCAATTGTGTGGTAGTTTGAACATTCTTTGGCATTGCCTTTCTTTGGGATTGGAATGAAAACTGACCTTTTCCAGTCCTGTGGCCACTGCTGAGTGTTCCAAATTTGTTGGCATATTGTGTGCAGCACTTTCACAGCATCATCTTTCAGGATTTGAAACAGCTCAACTGGAATTCCATCGCCTCCACTAGCTTTGTTTGTAGTGATGCTTCCAAAGGCCCACTTGACTTCACATTCCAGGATGTCTGGCTCTAGGTGAGTGTGAGTGATCACACCATCGTGATTACCTGGGTCGTGAAGATCTTTTTGTACAGTTCTTCTGTGTGTTCCTTCCACCTCTTCTTAATATCTTCTGCTTCTCTGAGGTTTCTGTTAACTCTCTGGTGGTTTCTTATAACACTTGGAGTAACAGGGGTAAGAGCAAAGGCAGGCCTTTGCTGAGACCCCATACGGACCCTCACCTGGACCTGTCTGCTCCCACCTGGAACCTCATCTGGATCCATCTGGGCTCACCTGGAACCTCCTCTGGACTCTCACCTGTAACCTCACCTGGGCTCACCTGGAGCCTCCTCTGGACCCTCACCTGGACTCTCACCTGGGCCCACCTGGACCTGCCCCTCTCTCCACCAGTTGGTACTACACCCCTCGGCTCCCCTGTGCCTCTGCGGGGCCACACCCCCTCCCCTGGGACCTCCACCACCAAGCTTAGACCAGAACCTTCTCGGGTCTTCCTCCTCGCCCTTCAGCCTCATAGCTCCTGTGCCCTCCTTCCTGTGTCTAAGGCAGCCTTTGACGTGAGCTCCGCCTCACCACCCAGTGAGGCCTCAGGGTGCTCCCCTCCATCTTATTCCTGACTTGCCCGTTCCCTGGGTCTCTTCCCACTGGGACATCAGCATCGGTAGAGCAGGGCCTTGCTCGGCCGCACCCCGGGGCGCTCCCCTCTGGGGACTGCAGGTGAGCTGCCGGGATCTGTGTGTCCTCCACTCACGGCTGCTCCCCTGCTGGGAACCTGCGTCCTCCCACCTGTACCCGACGTGCACTGCTCAGCGCGGGTGTTAGGAGACATGTACCAGTGGGAGATGGGGCTCTTCTTTAGGTGCCTCCTGAATTACCTGAAAGGACATGGCTCCTCACGGTGGGCGTCTCATTATCCCGGCTGCTGGAAAGGCCACCGCCATGGGCTGGCCCCACCTGACATGAGGGCCAGGTGTCAGCAGGTTGCATTGTATTGAGGAGGATACTGACTTTATCTCCAAATTGGGAGCCGAGAGCTGGGGAAGTGGGCAGACTGGTATGACCTACTGCAAATCTGCTAACATCCAGGGGGCAGTGAGCCTGGATATGCTTTGTGGACAGTGAGCAGACCCTGACGCTAACCACACTGAGAGCTTTGTTCCAAGACAACTGTCTGTTGCTGTTTTCACCATCTCCTGGACAGCAGTCCACTTATCCCTGCAAGGATGTGGTGAGCTGGGGGTGGGGGCTGGGGGCGCCCCGGGCTCCAGGCTCCCTGCAGCATCACTTAAAGCAATCACATTAATGGGGATTTCGTGTCGGCAGAGTGAAGGGCTGATGCGAAACCACAGTGTCTGGGCAGGAAGCGGCCAATTGCTATCTGGGCACAAGCTCCCATTTCATTAAGTCTGCCGCTGTGAAGCCAAATGAAAGCTTATAAAGTTAATTGAGTAAAACACTGAGAAACTGGCATCTTATCCTAAGGTTGCAGCGACTAGTGGGTCCTGCGGGAATCACTAAGACATTGTTTTGAAGGAAATGATTTATAAGGATTTCCTTCAGTATTTAAAAACATAAATGAAAGATTTAGGGGCCTGACTGGTATTTCTGTGGCAGTTATAGACCAAAATATATCCTGATACGCTTTAAAAATGCATTTTCTTTGGTATATCACAGAATAGTAAAACCTCAGGGTTTTTTTCTGTTTGTTTTAAATCCAGGTCTCTGCCCTCCTATTTGCTTATGTCATAATAATTTTACTATTAATTTACATTTATTAACATCAGTGCAGGCACAATATTTTGTGTGTGAGTTGAACCAGTAGATGAAAGTGTTGTTGAAGTAAAAATTAATCTATGTCTGTCCTTCTCTTTTCCCTTCCCCAGTGCAGGGAAGGAAGTGGATGCTAGGATGGTCTTCAGGGTCCTGGATTGTTCATATGGGTCAAGGCTCTGCCTCATCCCCTCCTCTGAAACCCTCTATCCACTCGGCTAACGTCTTAGTTTTCTGGCTCCTAAAATTCTCTTGCTGCAGCATCTGCTGCTGCGGAGTAAAGTTTGTTGTTGTCCTTGTTTAGCTGCTAAGTCGTGTCTGACTCTTTGCAACCCCATGGACTGTAGCCCATCAGGCTCCTCTGTCCATGGGATTTCCTAGGCAAGAGTTCTGGAGTGGGTTGCCGTGCCTCCTCCAGGGGAATCTTCCCAACGCAGGGATAGAAACTTCCTCTCCTGACTCATCAGGCAGGTCCTTTACCACTGAGCCACCTGGGAGTAAAGTTTAGTTTTTCATTCAGATGGAAATTCCCCAAGAGAGGGCACAGTTTCAGCACTTGTTGCTGTTGATCAGTTGCTCAGTCATGTCTGACTCTGTGACCCCGTGGACTCAGCACGCCAGGCTGCCCTGTCCTTCACCATCTCTCAGAACTTGCTCACACTCATGTCCATCGAGTCGGTGATGCCATCCAACCATCTCATCCTCTGTCATCCCCTTCTCCTCCTGCCTTCAATCTTTCCCAGCATCAGGTCTTTCCCAATGCGTTGGTTCTTCACATCAGGGTCTAAAGTATTGGAGTTTCAGCTTCAGCATCAGTCCTTCCAGCATCCAGGACTGATCTCCTTCAGAACGGACTGGTTGGATCTCCTTGCAGTCCAAGGGACTCTCAAGAGTCTTCTCCAATACCACAGTTCAAAAGCATCCATTCTTCGGTGCTCAGCTTTCTTTATGGTCCAACTCTTACATCCATACATGACCTCTAGAAGAACCGTAGCTTTGACTGGACGGAACTTTGTTGGCGAAGTAATGTCTCTGCTTTTTAATATGCTGTCTAGTTTGGTCATAGCTTTTCTTCCAAGGAGCAAGCATCTTTTAATTTCATGGCTGCAGTCACTATTTGCAGTGATTTTGGAACCCAAGAAAATAAAGACTGTCACTGTTTCCACTGTTTTGAGGCTTATCTTCACCATATATCCGTGGATCATTCCTATGACAGACTTTAGCAGAGGGGGCAGACGGCCGCTGAGGTGGGGAAATGCTGCAGAAAGGCAAGGCGGGACCCAGCCTGGCTCAAAACCGCGTGGCTGCCAAGTCGCCCGTGGCCACGCCCATCCGACTGCCTCTCACGTGCCTTTGTCTGCACGTCCAGACTTTGTTAAACTTTCCTGTTGAAGCTTCAGTCATAGGATAACATCCCTTTGAAACTGCATCTTCTATTTTAACATGTTTTGATTTGAATCACCTTTTTGTCATTTTGTCTCATTTGCGTTGTTTTCTTACAAAAGTCAAATAATTTTTCCGTCTTCATGCATGATAGTCACTAAGATTATTTAGCTGCATAAGTTAATAACAGTCTGCCATCCAGAAAACTAGTTTGCATTTCATTTGCCGAGAAGATTTTAATAATTAAACGCAATCAATAGTGGGATTATCATTCCAGCAAATATGGGAATCTGAGAGACGCTGTCAATTTGCACTTAGTGCTAGCTCCATGGATTCTGTTAATGGCTTTCATTTTAACAAGCTTAATCATTTTTATAGGTTTGTCTCTAATTCCATCTCCTTTCCCTGTTTTATTGCTTGGCTCGTATAAAGGCTTCCGTAATTTAGTTAACCGGAGGCGGGAGGGAGACTTCTGTATTTCCCACTTGATATTGACATTAGATAAGACCCTTCGGAGACCTTTTAATCATCCATATCGTGTGTGGGCTATACTTATATTTTTAAAGGCCCGTTTAATCAAAGAAAAATGGGAAGTTCCACCGTCTTAACTTCCAGACGTGTTTGTTCTCTGCTAAGCATTCATTTCCTCCTGTCCCTTTGGTTCTTGAGTAAAGGCCAAGGGAGGCTGCAAGCTTCTGAGGCCAGACGCTCCCTGCCCCGTGGGACGGGGACGCCCGGGGCTGCGGCGCTTGTGTTCAGCGCCCAGAGACTCTGCTGATTTCCCCAGGTCGGTTTTCACGCCAACACAGCGGTGGAACCCTGGTCACCTCTGTCTGAACTGTAATTCTGTGAGAGTCTCTGCTCCTCTCCCGGAGTACAGCAGGTCCTCCCTTTGGGCGGGGCTGCCATAGGCGACCGGTGTTAGAGACGGGGGGCAGGGACAGGAGCCTGGCCTGCAGCATGACCCCTCACTCTCACCATCACTGGTGTGCCCTGAGATGCAGGCAGAGGGAGGAGGAGGAGGAGGAGGAGGAGGAGGAGGGTCCCTCCCCCTTCCCCACCCCCCACTCCTCCACTCCCATCTCCTTCCCTCCCTCTTTCTCCTCTCTCTCAGGCTCAGGACATCTGCAGGCATAGCTGGAGGCCCAGGGCAGTGACCCGAGGGCTGGGGGAAGCCTGGTGGGCTAGCCCAGTCTGGGCAGTGTGTCCCGGGGGGGCTTGTGTGGGGGCTATGTCATGCAATGTTCCACAGCCCCCGGGGGACGGTGAACCCTTTGTCCTGCTGGGGCAGCCAGCCTGGCGCTGAATTCCAGGGCCAGTGACTAGAGAGGACGCGCCGGGGCCCTGCCTGAAACTCAGCCTTCCTGGGGCCGCTCTGAACTCTCCACAGTCACCCGGAGAGTGTGTGGCTGGTCTGCACCTTTATAAACAGCTTCTTGTTTCTACTTATGTTGCTGTTCAGTCGTTAAGTCATGTCCAAATCTTCGCAACCATCTCCTGGAGTGTGTTCTCACCGTCTAAAGTGAGAAAACTAAGATCATGGCATCCGGTCCCGTCACTACATGGCGAATAGTGGAAACAGTGGAAACAGTGACAGACTTTATTTTCTTGGGCTCCAAAATCACTGCAGATGGTCTGACGTCGGCACTCTAATTCTGAGAACGAGGGACCATCTTTTCAATACTGGTTGAATCTGGTGTATAATTTTTCGTCTCTGTAATGAAACCGTTGTTTCCAGGTAGATCAGTTCCGATATCAAAAAGGTAACCAGTACATACCTACCCTCTCGACCTGGTATTTCTTTCGACTCACGGTTTCTTAACTACGAACACTTGCCACCACGACCTCTTCTGAGAACTCTCAAGGAACCTGACGTTCCTCTAGGTTGGTCAGGTAAGACTTCCTCTAGTCAGGACCCACAAGTAACCTCCCTGACTACAACTTCGACTTTGAGGTTATGAAACCGGTGAACTAAGCTTCTTGACCGAGTGATCTTTTCTGAGACTACGACCCTGTCTAACTTCCCGGGAGGAGAGGGGGATGCCAGAGGATGAGATGGTTGGATGGCATCACCAACTCAATGGACGTGAGTTTGAGCACGCTCCGGGAGTTGGCGGTGGACAGGGAGGCCTGGCATGCTACAGTCCATGGGGTCGCAGAGAGGTGGACACAACTGAACTACTGCACTGACTGCCTGAGGAAGCTTGTGTTGTCCTTCCCACTGGAATCCGCGCTTCCAGTGTTCAGCCAAGAGCCCGAGGCAGAGGGGCAGGTGGCCCACAGGTGCGGAGGAATGCGGTTGTGGGTGGATCCCTGGAGGAGCATCCACCTCAGTCCTCCCTGGGGGGAGGCAGCCAGGTGGGACTGTGGCCTCTCTCACTGCATCTCATGCACCATGATATGCAAATCTTTAATAATCAGGATGTCACGCACTAGTGAAAGCAAGAGAAGAAGCCCATCCGAGAACCTGACTTCAGCGTCCTGACGCCGTGGCCTGCTGTCTGCTCTGCACGGCGCTGGGGAACCTGGGGGCTCACTCGGGGGAGCCTGTGGCTGTGGGCTTCGTGAAGTGCCTGTCTACAGGGGCTCATCTGCTTGGTAGGGGGCAGGCGGGCCCCAGCAGCCTTTCCAGGGCAGCTGTGGGCTGGAGGTGATGGATGGGCAGAGGAGGGGTCACTCCTACAAAAATAAAATTAAAAAGGGGACAGAGTGGAAGCTGCTTTTCCTCATTTTATAGACACACAGCAGGGGTGGGAGGTGGGTTGAAGACTCACTTTAGTGAACCCTGACCCCCATCTGGGGGCTCCAGGGAGGGCGTCTCCTGCAGCGTCAGGCTCCTTTCGAGGATGAAGATTTTATCGAATTTCTGTCCAATGTTGTCTGCCTTGGGGAAGGAGGTGGGGCGAGGGGAGAGGACCAGAGTGTCACACGTAGAGCAAGTGAGGTGACAGCAAGCTGTTCTTTTTGTCTCGATTGGGAAACCGTGTCTGAGCAGGAACGAAACTAGTGTCCACTCTGGAGCTGGCAGAGGCACGCTTTCCGGGGGCTGAGCCGCTCGGTCTCTGCGTCCGTCAGCTGCTCACCCCCGGGAACAGCGGCCCCGCGCTTCCCTAGAAGGATTGTGAGAATGAGGAGCATAAAAACACACACGCCAAGATGGAGTCACAAAAACGCAACAAACGCTCAAGACATGAAAAAGTTCCTCCCTGATCCCATAAACAGGGGCTCCCAAGGCTCAGGCACAGTCCATGGGGCCGCACAGAGTGGGACACGGCTGAAGCGACTAAGCAGCCGCAGCAGAGCATGAGAAAGACGTGCGATACACAAGATGTTAATTGGAAGAATTGCCGAAAAGAAAAAGCAGGGTATGTCCCTCTGCGGGTTGATGCTGGTGTGTGTTTTCCAGGTAGGGCAACAAAATCACAGATCTCAGCTCTGTTCATTCAGATGTTCCCTGAAGCTGATCTCCCACCAGGTTGGATTTATTTCCTAGGGCTTCTGTGACAAATCACCAAGCACGGTGGCTTAGAAAGCAGAAATTTATCCTCTCATAGTTCTGGAGGCGGAAAGTCTGAAATTGAGATGCAAGCGGGGCACACTCCCTCCAAAGTCTAGAAGCAGATCATCTCTGCCTCTTATAGCTTCCAATGATTCCAAGTGTTCCTTAGCTGGCAACCACCTCACTGAAACCTCCATTTCCATTATCATTGGCTTTCAGTTCAATTCGGTTGCTCAGTCATGTCCGACTCTTTGCGACCCCATGAATCGCAGCACGCCAGGCCTCCCTGTCCATCACCAATTCCCTAAGTTCACTCAGACTCACATCCATCGAGTCCGTGATGCCATCCAGCCATCTCATCCTCTGTCGTCCCCTTCTCCTCCTGCCCCCAATCTCTCGGAGTTTTAGCTTCAGCATCATTCCCTCCAAAGAAATCCCAGGGCTGATCTCCTTCAGAATGGATTGGTTGGATCTCCTTGCAGTCCAAGGGACTCTCAAGAGTCTTCTCCAAACCACAGTTCAAAAGCATCAATTCTTGGGTGCTCAGCCTTCTTCACAGTCTAACTCTCACATCCATACATGACCATAGGAAAAACCATAGCCTTGACTAGATGGACCTTTGTTGGCAAAATAATGTCTCTGCTTTTCAATATGCTATCTAGGTTGGTCATAGCTTTTCTTTCAAGGAGTGTCTTTTAATTTCATGGCTGCAATCACCATCTGCAGTGATTTTAGAGCCCCCCAAATAAAGTCTGACACTGTTTCCACTGTTTCCCCATCTATTTCCCATGAAGTGATGGGACAGGATGCCATGATCTTTGTTTTCTGAATGTTGAGC
>SJYC01099265.1:0-31468 GCA_006408675.1 Madoqua kirkii
CTGCAATCACCATCTGCAGTGATTTTAGAGCCCCCCAAATAAAGTCTGACACTGTTTCCACTGTTTCCCCATCTATTTCCCATGAAGTGATGGGACAGGATGCCATGATCTTTGTTTTCTGAATGTTGAGCTTTAAGCCAACTTTTTCACTCTCCACTTTCACTTTCATCAAGAGGCTTTTTAGTTCCTCTTCACTTTCTGCCACAAGGGTGGTGTTATCTTTAGGCCCCACCTAAAATCAGTCCTGAATATTCATTGGAAGGACTGATGCTAAAGCTGAAGCTCCAATAATTTGGCCACCTGGTGTGAAGAAGTGACTGATTGGAAAAGACCCTGATGCTGGGAAAGATTGAAGGCAAGAGGAGAAAGGGGCGCAGGAGGATGAGATGGTTGGATGGCATCACTGACTCATGCACATGAGTCTGAGCAAGCTGGTGATGGTGGGCCTGGTGTGCTGCAGTCCGTGGGGTTGCAGAGAGTCGGACACAACTGAGTGATGGAAGTGAGCCCAGGCCCCACCTGGACAACGCAGGATCTGCTCATCTTTCTTCTACTGCCTTTCTGAGGAGTAATGGACATGTAACCTTGGGACATATAAGAAAATGTTAGTAGCATGCACTCATACATTTCAAAGTGGCCACCACGGAGTAGCTAATACCCCTGTCACATCGTGTACTTACTGTTTCTCTTTTTATGGGGGAATAGTTAAGATCTGCTCTCTTAGAAACTTCCAAGTATTTAATACTACTGCCTTAAACTGTTGTACTGTATGGTATTAAGATACTGGATTGTTAACAATAACCACCATGCTGTAGGTGAGATGCCCAGAACTTATTCATGTTTTTGCTGAGAGTTTGTCCTCTTTGACCAACATCTCCTCTTTGCCTCCACCCTTCAGCCCTTGGTAACCACCAGTGTATTCTCTGTTTTGATGAGTTCAGGATTTTTACATTCCACATCTAAGTGATATCATACACTGTTTGTCCTTCTCTGTCTGACTTACTCCACAGCGTAATGCCCTCAAAGCCCATCCGTGTTGTCACAAATGGTAAAATTTTGTCCTTTCTCATGACTGAATGATGCCCCGCTGTTGCATGTATATCGCTCACATCTTCATCTATTCAAGAGACAGTTAGGTTACTTCCACATCTTGGCTATTGTGAATAATATTACGGTGAACAGTAAGATACACATATCTCAATTAGACCCTGTTTTCATTTCCTTCAGCTACGTGCCCGGAAGCAGGACTGCTGAGTCCCATGGTTCCAGTTTTAGTTTTCTGAGAAACTTCCATACTGTCTTCCATAGCAGCTGTGCCGATTTACAAGCACACTGGTAGTGCAGAAGCGCTCGCTTCTCCGTATCCTGGCCAACGCTTGTCATCGAGTGTCCTTTGGATGATAGCCCTTGTAATAGGTGAGGTGATGCCTCATGTGGTTTGATCTGCATTTTCCTAATAACTGGGGATGCTGAGCACCTTTTCACGTACCTGTTGCCCATCAGTATGTCTTTGGGAAAATGTCTGTTTAGTTTCTTTGCCCATTTTTAATCAGATTTCTTCTTCTTATTGAGTTGTATAGGATAATCTCAAGATCTTTAACTTAATTACATCTGCAAAAACTCTTTTTCCAAATAAAGTCACACTGAAAGGTTCTGGGGATTAGAAAACAGACATATCTTTTGGAGGATCACCCTCCAATCTCCTGCACAGATATAACTAATGGTATTTATTTCAGAATAGCAAGTAACAGAAATCACAGCTCAAAACTAGCTTAGACACAAGGGAGTTCATGAGCTCAATAATTGGAGATACAGAGAACCCAGGTGTGGTACAAGCTAGTGGAGTAGACTTCCCAGAGCCACCCTAAACCAAGAGAGACTCTAGTCCCTACCTGCTTCCTCCTGGTGTCTGGTCGAGGTCTTGCAGGCCGAAGGGGTGGAGCCTGGGCTGAGCAGTCATTCCCTCCGGAGCCCCAACCTGTCCCCTGACACAGACAAATCATGGTCTATGTCAGTTCACGTGACCACATCCTGAACCCAAAGCCTGAAAGGAGCTAAAAATGGGGGAAAAAAACCCAAACAAAAAACCAACAACCATCCGAAACAAATAATTTCATTTAACTCCTTTCCAGCTGATGCTGAGATTTTTCTCTTTAAAACCATAGATGTTTTGGTAGGAAATAATTCTCAGCTTTAGTATCCTATAGCCAGAACCCATGTATCCTAATTATGGTAAAACTGAAATCGATGAAGAGCAGTCTCCTTCAGCAAATTTGCTCACTACTCACTGTGAACCGAGTGGAAATACATTAAATCAGCCTACATTCAGCAACCTCATCAACCTCAAGTGAGATTTCTGCAGCAAGAAAATGACTATTAAGAAAGTTAAAACTATGCAATGACCAATTTGATTTATTTCCCCTTAAACTGATTGATTTTTTTTAATGGAACTACAGACAGCATGAGTTTGATGGTATAGGTTATTGTTCACTGAGTGTTCTCTGCCAGCCCTTTCTGCTGCAGGAAAGAATTCTGACCATTTAGTGGACCTCAGCCCTGCAACCTCTCCTCTTGATGTCAGTGGATGTGATATAACCAGTCTTACACCCACTGCATTTGCCTGCCTTGTGTTGAGCTGATCCTCCAGGAGAACGCCCTCCCACTGTCTGGCCCAGCCCAGCCCCCATGCAGACCTGTACGTGAAAGTCCCTCAGTCACGTCTGACTCTTTGTGACCCGGTGGACTATACACTCCATGGAATTCTCCAGGCCAGAATACTGGGGCCGGTAGCCTTTCCCTTCTCCAGAGGATCTTAGGAATCGAACCCGGGTCTCCTGCATTGCAGGTGGGTTCTTTACCAACCGAGCTCTCAGGGAAGCCTGGGAAAGCGTGAAATAAACGTGAGCCGTGGAAGCAGCGGTGTTCAGGGAGCCTCCTCACACGCATGTACTATAGCTGAAACTGATGGAGAAATTCCTATCTGTGCCTCTTCTGCAAAATCAGAAAAGTCACCCAGCTACAAGAATATCTCTGCTTGCCAGGTGAGCCACATAGAAAATCTGGGCTCTGACACATGGGAAATTTCAGTTATTTTCCCTCAAAGGAAATGAGAGGTTGTCATCTGTCTGAAGACCAGATTCAGAGTCAGGAGAAACAAAACCCTTTGTGAACACCCAGTGAAAGTGAAAAGTGAAATTGTTAGTCGTTCAGTTGTGTCTGACTCTTTGGGACTGTAGCCCACCAGGCTCCTCTCTGTACAAGGAACTCTCCAGGCAAGAATACTGGAGGGGGTTGCCATGCCCTCCTCCGGGGGATCTTCCAGACCCAAGGATGAAAGCTGTGTCTCCTGCATTGCAGGGGACTCTTCATTGCTGAGCCACCAGGGAAGCCCGTCTCATACTCTGCCTTTCTCTAAACAACCCTGTGGACTTTTGAGGCTTTGCTTGCCAAATCTCTTCAGTGGTGTCCGACTCTTTTGACCCCATCCGTAGATGGCAGCATGCCAGGCTCCTCTGTCCATGGGATTTCCCAAGGCAGGAATGCTGGCGTGGGCTGCCATTTCCTCCTCCGGGGATCTTCCTGACCCAGGGATCGAACTTGCCTCTCACGTCTCCTGCATCGGTAGGTGGGTTCTTCACCACTAGTGCCACCTGGGAAGCCCCTCTGAGGTTTTGGAGACACATACTGTGAAACTTGATGGGCTGAGGGTTTTGCTTGCGTCTTTGGCAGCCCATTCATAATAAGAAGGTATGAGCTGGTCCGAAAGTGGAAAAAAATCTACAAAATCTATGGCATTATTATTCAGAGGAGATTTTTCTGGTAGAGTTATGCCTACATTTTTTCAATAAATTAATTTCACAGACTTTTAAGGGGTAGCTTTTAGATGAATGGATATGTTACTTGGATTTAAATTCAGCCTATTAAGTCATCAGTTATGTTGTTGTTGCAACATCATGTCTTTAATGTTAATGATACACACAAATAAAAAAGAAACAACACAAGAAAGCTACTTGCTTTACTGTTTGGGGTGAGCTGAGCCAAATGCTTAATAAGATTTACCCTTTGCAGTCAGAGCCAGGGCTGCCAGAAAGGAGAACGCACAGAAGAGACAGGCTCTCCTAACAGGAGTCATGTTGCAGAGTGACAAGACAGGAGACAGAGCCGTGGCCGCCGAGTCGGGAAGGGCACAGCCTCCTTGGCTGTATCCGCCTCCACTCTGCTCTTCTTCCATTTCCTGATCTACGAATCCATCCCTCTGGTTCCTATTCCGACTCCTTTGCTCCTAATTTTATTTACTTCCTTGTTTCATTCTTCAAATACAACCCAGTTCCCCTGAGTTTTTGCTCTAACCCCCCAAAATTTGAAACCTGGCTTTCTCTGCTCACAACTCCATATTTCCTCTCTCTAGCTCTTTATTGTGATCTTCAACTCAAACTATGGAGTGCTAACAGAGGAAACAGTGAGAGACTTTATTTTTCTGGGCTCCAAAATCACTGCAAATGGTGATGGCAGCCATGAAATTAAAAAACACTTGCTCCTTGGAAGAAAAGCTATGACCAAACTAGACAGCATATTAAAAAGCAGAGACATTACTTTGCCAACAAAGGTCCATCTAGTCAAAGCTATGGTTTTCCCAGTAGTCATGTACGGATGTGAGAGTTGGACTATAAAGAAAGCTGAGCTCTGAAGACTTGATGCTTTTCAACTGTGGTGTTGGAGAACATTCTTGAGAGTCCCTTGGACTGCAAGGAGATCCACCCAATCCATCCTAAAGGAAATCAGTCCTGAATATTCATTGGAAAGACTGATGCTGACGCTGAAACTCCAATACTTTGGCCCCCTGGTGCAAAGAACTGACTCATTTGAAAAGCCGCTGATCCTGGGAAAGATTAAAGGCAGGAGGAGAAAGGGAGGACAGAGGATGAGATGGCTGGGTGGGATCACCAACTCAATGGACATGAGTTTGAGTAAACTCCAGGAGTTGGTGATGGACAGGTATGCTGCAGTCCATGGGGTCACAAAGAGTCAGGCATGACTGAACTGAACTGATGAAGTGCTTTTGTGCAAATTACAAAAAAAGGTATCCTACTTTGGAAAATTGTTCTCTTCTGCTTGGTCACAGACCACAAGCTCAGTACTTCAACAAGATGCAAGCATGGATTTCCACCCCCTTTGGGTGGACCCCCCTTTGGGTGAGCTTCTGTGCAGTGAGGAGACGGCACAGTCACGTGGGCACCCAGTGCTAGCCGCCTCACTGTTCCCCTTCTCAGCCCCCCGGGTTGTGCTGGTCCTCACTAGTCTGTCTACCACGAGACCCCTTGGTAAATCTTCCAAATAAGCCCTCATGCTGCCTCTGATCTCTCTTCCTCCCGGTCCTTTCTTGGGCCATACCCAGAGAATATGTGTTTGATATGCCCCTGGGTCCTTGGCCTGGCATCCAGAGCTGGTAGGATGGTGCTACCATTCACAGGCGTCCTCGGCCAAGAGCTTGGAAAGTATGGAGCTGATGAACGCACTGTTTCCTTTCAATCCATCCGTAAATCAGTCTCACAACACTCTGTGTCTGCGGCTGCGCTTTGCAGAGAAAGTTGTTCATCTCAGACGACTGACGTCAACTCAGATTCATGCGGTAGGACTCAGTGCTGCTGGGAACTGCCTCCGGTCATTTTGAACGGCTTCTTCCTGTGAGTCCCACAGAACGTACTACAAAACCACCATCCTTCTCAAGCTCCCACTTGAGTGTCCATTTTGGGGAACAAAATGTCTTCCCTTCCACCTTACTGCATCACCTGTGAAGACTCACGGCCGTTTGAGTTTTCCCAGCATCTTATTCTCTGTTTTCTTTCTGTCTTCTCTCAAACTCACCTTGTCCTTCACGCCTCAGCAACAGGGGTGTCTTTCCTTCTCTCCCAGGCTCCACTCTGACCTTTAAGCGAAGCGTTGGCATCTCCTCTGCAGAGCCACTTTGCCAGCTTGGTTTTCGCCATGTCCTAGAACTGCACTTCTCTTGCTTGCTCCTCTGCTTCATTTTCTTAGACCTGGCACCCCAAATCTAACCCTTACCACCTCTTACCTGGGGTTATTTCATCAACTTCACAACAGTGTCCCTCGTCCTGATGCCCCCTTTCAACCTTTGCACAGGCTGCGAGGCCAGTCCCTCAGAGCTTCCGCCGCCGCCCGAGGCCTGTCGCCAGGCCACACAGAATCAGTTCCAAACCCCTTAGCCTGGTCTTCAAGGGCCCACATACTCTGGGTTCAGTGGAAAACTACAGCCTCAATTTCTATAATTTAGGCTACCCATTTTTACTGCAGTAAATGGAAATATTTCTTTTCTGTAATCATCAATGGTTTCTGATTTTACTCGAGTGTGTGTTATATTAAATGGCTTTCAAATTTATTGCCAGCTTTCTACAGGCTGTTTTGTCAATGCTTTTTTTTTAAGTATAAATGCTACCTATATAATAATTTTACTTCTAAGAAGTTATTCTAAGGAAATAATGAATATAAGATTTAGGCAACACTTTCAATATACAGGGTCTTTTTATATGGTAACCTTGTTCCTAATGTTGTTAACAATTATTAAATTTATCCTTTGTATGTGTGTTACAGAATAAGAATAACATTATAACTAACAAAAGATAGAGACAGCAATTCAGGATGGCTGTCAGATGTTTTTGACCTTAGGATATACCTCATTAAAGATATAATCAAAATGTTGTCCTTTAAGGTTATTATAATTTTTTGGGGAACAAAATGTCTTCCCTTCCACCTTACTGCATCACTTGTGAAGACTCACGGCCGTTTGAGTTTTCCCAGCATCTTATTCTCTGTTTTCTCTCTGTCTTCTCTCAAACTCACCTTGTCCTTCACGCCTCAGCAACAGGGGTGTCTTTCCTTCTCTCCCAGGCTCCACTCTGACCTTTAAGCGAAGCGTTGGCATCTCCTCTGCAGAGCCACTTTGCCAGCTTGGTTTTCGCCATGTCCTAGAACTGCACTTCTCTTGCTTGCTCCTCTGCTTCATTTTCTTAGACCTGGCACCCCAAATCTAACCCTTACCACCTCTTACCTGGGGTTATTTCATCAATTTCACAACAGTGTCCCTCGTCTAGATGCCCCCTTTCAACCTTTGCACAGGCTGCGAGGCCAGTCCCTCAGAGCTTCCGCCGCCGCCCGAGGCCTGTCGCCAGGCCACACAGAATCAGTTCCAAACCCCTTAGCCTGGTCTTCAAGGGCCCACATACTCTGGGTTCAGTGGAAAACTACAGCCTCAATTTCTATAATTTAGGCTACCCATTTTTACTGCAGTAAATGGAAATATTTCTTTTCTGTAATCATAATGGTTTCTGATTTTACTCGAGTGTGTGTTATATTAAATGGCTTTCAAATTTATTGCCAGCTTTCTACAGGCTGTTTTGTCAATGCTTTTTTTTTAAGTATAAATGCTACCTATATAATAATTTTACTTCTAAGAAGTTATTCTAAGGAAATAATGAATATAAGATTTAGGCAACACTTTCAATATACAGGGTCTTTTTATATGGTAACCTTGTTCCTAATGTTGTTAACAATTATTAAATTTATCCTTTGTATGTGTGTTACAGAATAAGAATAACATTATAACTAACAAAAGATAGAGACAGCAATTCAGGATGGCTGTCAGATGTTTTTGACCTTAGGATATACCTCATTAAAGATATAATCAAAATGTTGTCCTTTAAGGTTATTATAATTCTTCTGTGTGGATAAGGTACCATTTTGGATATTCTTTTGGCTTATTTTCACGTTTTGAGAGATATTTTTATTTTTAAATTAATTTGCTTTCTAAAATTTATAGAACATTTTGTCAACTGAAAAGCCAAACCATCGGCTCAGGAGTGTTCAGTAAGATCTACCTTCTGCCCTTGGCCCCTCGCCCCATTTTTAGTTACACAAAGCAGCATTCTCGTGGTGCTCTGCTGCAGCTTGGCTTTTTCACTCGGCCGCTTGTCCTATGTGAGGGTCGCCGCATAACTGCAAAGAGAGGCCTCTGCTCCTTCGGCAGCTGCACAGTCTCCTGTTGCCTTCAAGGATGATCAGGTCCGTTTCCTATTGATGGGCCGGTGTGTTGTCGGCCGTCTTTGCTGTTATGAACAGCACTAAGGAAACAGCCGTATGAATATGCCGTTTTGAGTTTTTGCCAGTGTATCTTTGGTACAGGCACCTGCTTATGGAATTAACGGTTCAAAAGGGTGATGCACATGTAATTTCATCAACTCCTGCCACATCTCTTTCTGCTGCTGCTGCTAAGTCACTTCAGTTGTGTCTGATTCTGTGCAACCCCATAGACAGCAGCCCACCAGGCTGCCCCATCCCTGGGATTCTCCAGGCAAGAACACTGGAGTGGGTTGCCATTTCCTTCTCTAATGCATGAAAGTGAAAAGTGAAAGTGAAGTCGCTCAGTCGTGTCCAGCTCTTTGTGACCCCATGGACTGCAGCCCACCAGGCTCCTCTGCCCATGGGATTCTCCAGGCAAGAGTACTGGAGTTGGGGCCATCGCCTTCTCCGTCAATTAGACCTACTGGCTAGTACTTCATGGTGTCAGTGCCCACCCCACACCCCCAGCCAAAGGCCATCAAGGACACACACTTGTGCTTGAACAAGTGTGTCTGATTCTGTGCAACCCCATAGACAGCAGCCCACCAGGCTGCCCCATCCCTGGGATTCTCCAGGCAAGAACACTGGAGTGGGTTGCCATTTCCTTCTCTAATGCATGAAAGTGAAAAGTGAAAGTGAAGTCGCTCAGTCGTGTCCAGCTCTTTGTGACCCCATGGACTGCAGCCCACCAGGCTCCTCTGCCCATGGGATTCTCCAGGCAAGAGTACTGGAGTTGGGGCCATCGCCTTCTCCGTCAATTAGACCTACTGGCTAGTACTTCATGGTGTCAGTGCCCACCCCACACCCCCAGCCAAAGGCCATCAAGGACACACACTTGTGCTTGAACAAGCTGGGTTGATGACTTGCTGTTCTGAAGAGCAATGTCCACCACTGAGAACCGTGGGGCTTCAGTAAGATGGTGTTAAAGAGCACGTAATGGGTTTGGGCTTTAGCTGGGTGATTTGGGGGAGGAGTTAAGCTTTGCTCTGGCTTGGACACAGTCAGGAAGTGGTGGTAATTCTACGACTGGGTCTTGGAATAAGTTTATCTACAGGGAAGGCTAGGTCAAGGCCAGGCTACCTCTGGTGAAAAACAGTCATTCATTCAGCCAGGATGGGGGTGTCTGGGGTTGTGTGGCCTGGACGCCGTGCATGGTTTGTCTCTGTTTAAACGTGACTGCTAGTGGTCTTACTCTTGTCTTCGTCCATCGCGGTCACACAGTAGCCTTGCCTGATGTGACATTTTGTGAAGCGTCTGTGCTCACTGAGGGAGCGCTGAGGCTGCCAAGCCGGCTTGCAGCAGCACCGGCATGCAGATAACAGAGCCGGCCAGCCCTGGACACCAGAACTGCTTTTCTGTGTCCCACGGGGCACCAGAGCAGAGCCTCAGGCCCCGTAGAGGCAGGTGACCTACCTCATGATGGTCAGTGATGGAAACTCTGAGGGACTGAGAGGACTTGTATTTAGGTGTTTATTTCACACGGCATTGTGTAATACCTCATCACATGGTCCTGAGATTCTATTCTGGGCCAGGGTCCAGAACTATGGTCTTCTTTCTGGCTTAGCCTCTCAGTGTCCAGAAGGTCTTGTTAAAAATGATGGATCCTCGGGGAGGGGAAAAGACCTTGATGCTGGGAAAGACTGAAGGCAAAAGAAGAAGGGGGCGGCAGAGGATGAGATGGTTAGATAGCATCACTTTCTCAATGGACATGAATCTGAGCAAACTCAGAGAGTCAGTGGAAGACAGGGAAGCCTGGCGTGCTGCAGTCCTTGGGGTCACAAAGAGTGAGACGCGACTTACCGGCTGCACAACAGCAGCAGCAGGGGGCGGGGCGGTCTGGCTCTGAGAGGAGGAATTTTGACTCAGGGAAGAAGGAAAAGGAGGATAATTTGGGGAGGATGAGCAGCCCAGGGATGGGGGTGATCAGCTCCAGGACTGGCAACTGGAAAGATTCAGAGTGGTCCCACTTTTCTCCAGTTTTTCTTGAAATTCCCATTTCTCAGTCCTCTCACCTCAAACAGGACTTCTAGAAGTGGATGGCTCTGGGGTAAATGCAAGTGGATAATAAACAAGAGGAAAGAGGGTTGGCCACATTTGGCGTATTAAAGCTAAAAATCATCAAGCTGTGTTAGGAGAGATTAACAAGGAGGGCGTGGCTGTAACACTTCAGAAAGTGCACACCTGGGTTGGATCAGAAATTCTAAGGCAAGATCTAAGTCTCTTGAAAATCTCAGAATGCAAATGATTCACGTTTTAAAAATAACATATTAGGCCAACAAGAAAATAGGTATTTAAGTAATTAGAAATAGCACTACATATCTGAATATTGAAAGCAGGTTTGCAACCACCTGGAAAGCTTTATTGCTTTGCTGAATTTCACCATTTTCATTTGTAAGAGATCCTTCTCTTAAGTTGTGATGATGATTGGATGTGATAATGTGGTTTCACAGCATCTGGTACAGTTCCTGACACATAGCAAAGACCCACTATATCATCGTTAGCTGTAATAATAATGAATCTGTATTTTCTGCCTTAAAATATTTTGTGTACCTCTATCAAGTTGATATTACTTTCTCTTCATAAAGCATTTTAAAGTTATAATTTGAAGGTCATAAGTGGGCTTGTCTACACTGCCAGGATGCAAAAAGTTGAAAATAATTAGGTTATACGAGTCTTTGCAAGGAGATCCAACCAGTCCATCCTAAAGGAGATCAGTCCTGGATGTTCATTGGAAGGATGGATGTTGAAGCTGAAACTCCAATACTTTAGCCACCTGATGAAAAGAACTGACTCATTGGAAGAGACCCTGATGCTGGGAAAGATTGAGGGCAGGAGGAGAAGGGGATGACAGAAGATGAGATGGTTGGATGGCATCACCAACTCAATGGGCATGAGTCTGAGTAAACTCTGGGAGTTGGTGACGGACAGGGAGGCCTGGCGTGCTGCAATCCATGGGGTCACAAAGAGTCAGACACAACTGAGTGACTGAACAGAACTGAGGGGTCTTTGGAACCATGGGGAGGCTGCAGCTCTCTCCTTCTTGCAGAAGAAGTGGCAACCCGCCCAGCTGCCCATGGACCAGTATGTTTGTGATGGTTTGTTACAGCAGCAGTGAGAAACTAAGATACCGCCTTCCAGGATCTGGGCCCCGTGCTGGACCCTGAGCATAAAGAGAGGCAGCGATGCGGCCCCGCCTCAGTGAGCTCAGGCGCATGCCGGTGAGAGGGGGCAGGCGGTCGCCCCATGGCGCGGTGACTGTTTTGGTCCACATCTTCTCGCTCACCCTGGTCCTGTCTACATGGTGACAGCCCCTCAACCCGTGGGGAGGGAGCGGCTGGAAAACCGCTGAGCTCGATGAGAGTGGTGGTTGTTTGGACTCACCCAACTCTCCCTTTTTCCACTCCAGCAAATTACATTGCTGCCTCCAGGAGGGCGGGTGTGCCCTTGGCCTTGGGGAGCTTGTCACCTGTCAGAGGATGGACAGCCCCTCCTCGTCGGGTACGGATGCTCTGGCTCTAAATTGCTTGGCCTTGGTTTTGTCATCACGGCCTTGATGGGAGAAGGGGCAGAAGGCGCAGCTTAGCATCAGGACCAGAAGCTGGGCGGGAAATGCTGACTTTGGGGAAAGGAGACAAGCAGAAGGTCGGCAGCAAAGCCCTGCTTAAGAACCCAAAGCAGAAACGGCAGAAACCAGTGGCTCCCAGTTCGAGCCGCGCTGGGTGGAGGTGATAGCAGCTGGGATGCTGAGCGCTCCCGCTCCGCCGGCAGGGGCTTTGTCCCGAAGGCCGAGAAGGGCGAGGGTTCCCTTTACAGTGCTGCAGCCACTTCCCAGGCCAAGCCCGAGGTCAGGCCACCCACCTTGAAATGCTGACTTTGGGGAAAGGAGACAAGCAGAAGGTCGGCAGCAAAGCCCTGCTTAAGAACCCAAAGCAGAAACGGCAGAAACCAGTGGCTCCCAGTTCGAGCCGCGCTGGGTGGAGGTGATAGCAGCTGGGATGCTGAGCGCTCCCGCTCCGCCGGCAGGGGCTTTGTCCCGAAGGCCGAGAAGGGCGAGGGTTCCCTTTACAGTGCTGCAGCCACTTCCCAGGCCAAGCCCGAGGTCAGGCCACCCACCTGTTCACTCCATCTGTGTGGATCGGGTGGCTTCTTCAGGGACAGGAAACAGCAAAATCAATACATCACTGTTCGAGGATCCCTGGCTGCCATGTGTGGGCCTTGGAGCCTGAGCTGAGCTCTCGGAAGGAGGCGTGGTTTCCAGTCAACTCACCACAATTGCCATTTGGGCTCAGTTACAGCCTCAGTTCTCATTACCCCTCAGTTACCAGATGGTTGCCACCCTGCAGGACAAGGAACAGCAGCAAAGGGTGCCTTTTCCTTGGCTCCTTGTGGCTGTGCCTTCCAGGGTCCAGACAGGAAGGGCAGACACAGAGCTGGCTGGTGGGTGTGCATCCCAGTGGAGGGCTTCATACTTCCCACGTGTGTGAGGGCGCTTACTCCTTGGAAGGAAAGTGATGACCAACCTGCTGCTGCTGCTGCTGCTAAGTCACTTCAGTCATGTCCAATTCTGTGTGACTCCATAGACGGCAGCCCACCAGGCTGTCCCATCCCTGGGATTCTCCAGGCAACAACACTGGAGTGGGTTGCCATTTCCTTCTCCAATGCATGAAAGTGAAAAGGGAAAGTGAAGTCGCTCAGTCATGTCCGACTCTTTGCAACCTCATGGACTGCAGCCCACCAGGCTCCTCTGTCAATGGGATTTTCCAGGCAAGAGTACTGGAGTGGGGTGCCATTGCCTTCTCCATATGACCAACCTAGACAGCATATTAAAAAGCAGAGACACTACTTTGTCAACAAAAGTCTGTCTAGTCAAGGCTATGGTATTTCCAGTAGTCATGTATGGATGTGAGAGTTGGACCATAAAGAAAGCTGAACATCAAAGAATTGATGCTTTTGAACTGTGGTGTTGGTGAAGACTCTTGAGAGTCCCTTGGACTTGCAAGGAGATCCAACCAGTCCATCCTAAAGGAAATCAGTCCTGAACATTCAATGGAGGGACTGATGTTGAAGCTGAAACTCCAATACTTTGGCCACCTGATTCGAAGAACTGACTCATTTGAAAAGATCCTGATGCTGGGAAAGATTGAGGGCAGGAGGAGAAGGGGACAACAGAGGATAAGATGGTTGGATGGCATCAATGGACATGGATTTGGGTGGACTCCAGGAGTTGGTGATGAACAGGGAGGCCTGGCATGCTGCAGTCCACGGGGTCATAAAGAGTCGTGTCCATGACTGAGCGACTGAATGGAACTGAACTGAACTGCCCCTCTCCCCGTGGCTTAGCCACAGAGCCCACTTGCCCCCGTCGCTGCTCCTGAAAACCATCTGGGGACATTTCCTCTAATGCCTTGCGTTGAAGGATGACCGAGCATTTTCTTTCCTGTGTTTCCAAGTTTCAAAAGCTTCCTTCTTTGACGGCCTCAGAATGGAGTTACTTGGGCTGCTGGTGCACCATATATGCACTCTTTTTTTTTTTTTTTCAGACGTCTATCTTAATTTTTTTGCCCTCAGCAACCAGATTACATTCGCCTGTTCATGTATTCAATCGTTATTGTGACTTGATGACTATGTGCTAGACATTTTCACATTCCAAGGGAGGAGAAATCACGTGCGAAGGAGTCAGCAAACATGTAATTTTAGGGAGGAAGAGGTGCCCAGAGGGAAATGTATCAGGACAAAGGGGATGGAGACACTGGGCAACAGGAGGGGAAGCCGCGGACATAAGGCGTCGAGAAGCCTCTCTGTGCAAAGGGAGAGCTTCGTGGGCAGAGGCGTGCTCGGGCCCTGCAGGGACTCAGCACGCAGGGAGGAAAGTGATGCCCACTGGGTACTCCCAATAGGGCCCTGTCCCCCGCTCCCACAGAGAAGGTTCTTCTGCCCAGTGAGGGGACTTAGGACCACACGATGTTAACTAATGAAAAATCTCCCCCGCCCCTGCACAGTCTTGTATAAATTATCAATATATTTGCAGCGAAGGTAGATTTTGCTGGAGAAGGTGCTTGAATTATCCAGAGCTGCTTCTGTTTCCAGGTTATTTTGTAGATGGAGACCAAGTCTGATTCAGGTCTTCTCTTACGAACACTGCTGATGACTTACCTTCTGAAGCACTTTAGCTTCAGATGACTTAGCTGAAGCACCCACCTCAGATGGCGAATATTAAAGATGCTGCTTTAGACTTCAGTCTTGACTCGGCTGAACTGAGTTGAGATGTCTGGTGGTGTTCGATGCAGCCACCCCGGGGGGCAGGATGAGCGGAATGCCATGATCTCATAATACGCCCACAGTAACCAAGGCATGCATTTACCAAATAATGGTTCTTCATATTTGCACACAGATTGCACTGTCAGAGAGCGAGAGCGTAAGACATGAAAAGGAGCAATCTTTCCAGGTAATGTAGGAAAAAATGTAATTTTGCAACACTTGATAAAGCAGGAGGCTAGAAATTGAGATTGAGGGAGAATGTTGTTTTCTGTTTAAAGAGCATGAATACTATTTGCAGAGGAAATATCTGGCTTTCCTTTTTTTCTTTCATTTTTAAGATTTAAAAAGATAAAAATTTAAAATGTAAGGGGTGTGTCTTCAGGTCCTGTTATAAGCAGGGTAGAGAAAAAGTTGATTTAAATCCCAGAGGCTAAATTTTGCTTTTTATTCTTTTATGAGTGACTCATAAACTATCCTACTGAGAAAAACTGAATGAAGAGAAGGTAATTCTTCTTCATCTTAGGGGACATTTGAAATTATTTTGAAAGAAAATAGCACACAGGCAAGGTCTTGGTCATCTGTCGCTGTGTAACAGATCACCCCCAAGGCTGAGTGAGTCAGTGAATTCATTCATTTGTGTCCGACTCTTTGTGACCCCACGGTTAGCTCTATTTTGCTTTTTATTCTTTTATGAGTGACTCATAAACTATCCTACTGAGAAAAACTGAATGAAGAGAAGGTAATTCTTCTTCATCTTAGGGGACATTTGAAATTATTTTGAAAGAAAATAGCACACAGGCAAGGTCTTGGTCATCTGTCGCTGTGTAACAGATCACCCCCAAGGCTGAGTGAGTCAGTGAATTCATTCATTTGTGTCCGACTCTTTGTGACCCCACGGTTAGCTCACCAGGCTCCTCCGTCCATGGGATTTTCCAGGCAAAAATACTGGAGTGGGTTGCCATTTCCTTCTCCAACCTCGAAAGTAATGGATTTAAACAAACCTTCATTACCTTAGGGCTTCTGAAGGTTAGGGATTGAAGCAGCTTGGTGCCTCGTCGCTGAGTCCTCAGGCAGCCACAGGGTCTCAGCGGGGCTGCTGGCTCAGCCTGCGGCTCCGGAGGCGTGGGAGGGTCCCCTCCAGGCCTAGGGCCCCGTGCTGGGAGGATGCAGGCCCTCACGGGCTGCTGGCGGAGCTTGTCCTCAGCCTCCCTGCCTCTCCTAAGGGCAGCACGGGCCGAGGCAACCCGCATCCCTCAGTGAAAGCGGGAGAGGGCAAGACATGGGCTGGAAGCAGAGGCCACAGTCTTCTCAAAGCCCAAGCTCAGAGGGGCCATCCCACACCCGCTGTTTTCTGTTCACAAGAGCTTTCCCCAAACCGCAGCCCGCTCACGTTGCTGAAGCAGAGGTGCCTGTCGTGAGGCCGTGTCATCTCCCTGGAGGCCACAAGCTCACCTTGGGCAGAAGGATGTTTTGTTAGTTAAGGAAGCCGAAGAAGGGAGGAGGGGGGTCTTTGTGGGATTCTGGGGTTCGGGCTGAGCTTTAGGCTGACCACACCCTGAACACGTTCTTTACAGTGGGGAGTCTCAGAGAGTAAGTCTCCTCTGCCCTGGCTTTTCCCAGGCCCTGGGCGTGGCCGCGACCTCGCCCCCTGGCCGAGCTTGGCACCCTCACCGTGTCACTGCCCAGGTTCTGCTCCCGCGGCTCTCGTGAGCGCCAGTGACCAAGGAGCGGTTGCAAGGGTTCCGAATTTCAGGTTATAGACTCGGGTGATTGAGAAAAGTATGCTATTTACTTTTTCTAAAACTTAATTCCTTTCTGTTTTTCTAAATCTCTGAACTCTAGATTTCTTGCTGCATGGTCTTTTCCATCCTACTTTAAACCGGGCAGCTTTTCGTCTGTTGTCATCACTTGGTTCGTCTGTAGACTTGACCAAGTCGGGTGCTGGTGTACAGTGTCTGAGCGCATCCTCAGCGCAGTCAGCGCATCCCCCGCAATCAGCGCATCCCCGCAGTCAGCGCATCCCCCGCAGTCCCCTCATCCTCCGCAGTCAGCGCATCCCCGCAGTCAGAGTATCTCCCTAGTCAGCTCCTTCCCGTGCAGGCAGCTACTTCCTGCGCAGTTAGTCCCACGTGGCAGGTGTTCTGACCAGCGCTGTGCAGACAAGGAAACCAAAGCTGAGGCAGAGGAAGCAACCTGGCTGGGTCCTCCCTGCGGGGAAGGTGGGGAGCTGGGATTTGAAGCCTTGGCTTTTTCCTTCCAGAGCTTCCACTTCTCTTGTCTTGCTGACCCTCTGCTTTAAATAATGACCATTTGCACACCCATCATATTTCCTTTCCAGAATATAAACTTCTGAGGGGAGGGACCTGAATACAGCAGATGGTCAATAGATAATTTTTTTGAATTGAATAATTAAATATATAGGAATTGAGTAATGTGAGTGATGAAGTCTAAAAACAAGTGTTTTATGTCAGGGCAGAAAGATTTTTTTTTAAGCGTAGGTTCTAGAAAAACCTGATATTTGTTAAAAAATTTTTAGTTCTTAGGAATGTAAATTTATGACCTACCACAGACAGCACTGTACTTCTGATAAGCAGTGTTTGTTCCAACAAGAGTGGTTTAGTGTTATGAATTATTTAATTTCTCTTTAACATGGAAAATAATTCAGATCTGATCGCCTCTTTTGAAAATGTCAAGTGTGATATTGAACCGTTTTCTTAGCGTCTCTGCTGGTGGGAACCTGGCATCACTTCCTTGGTGGTCCCTTCTAGCCGGGCCCAGGGGCTTAATGTCCCTTCAAAGACAACTCAGGAATGTTTCTGCGGAGAAACCAAGAGATGAAATGGAGGTGGGGTGAGAAGTTTACTGTGCTCAGTATCTGGACATCGGAAACACCAGCCAGGGGTTTATTGAGTAAGAGCAGGGTCCCCAGTGTCTCAGGAGCAGAGGGCACTGGGGAGATGCGGCGCCATCCTCGCGGAGGCCAGAGACCTGAGATACAGGCGGCAACTCGTGTGGGGAGGCCTGTCACGGGCCCAGGCGATTTCACCCTCCTCCTGACTCTTCAGCCCATTTTACAGATTAGTGAACTAAGTCTCAGAGGTTAGGTAACTTCCTTGAGGCTCAGGAGAAAGCCAGAATTTGCATCCAGACTCAGTGCATATCTATGTGAGCACTCTCCAGGAAGTAGTGGGGGACAGGGAAGCCTGGTGTGTCCATGAGGTCACAGAGAGTCGGACGCTACCTAGCAAGTGAACGACAACAACAGTTCTGATGTTAGGACGTACACGTGCTCGTTTTCAGTAGTGCAAGTGTGTTGTTTGACTAACTTCAAAATCTTGACATGATCCAGTGCTCCAGAGAGAAGTTCCACGTTAATTCTGTGGAACACGCACTTGCTGTCACCTAGCCTCCTTCGTGGGGGAGCTCGGGGCTGGAAAGCTGGGCCTGTGGGATGAACTAGGCATCTAGGTCATGACCTGGGGGTGTGAACAGAGGGTGATGCACTCAGTTAACTTGCTTCTGCCATGAAATCACTCCCCTCCACCAAAGACACTGCCTAGGTCCAACATGGCATTTATGTCAGGACGTCTGATGAACCCTCAGAAATACGGGGTCAGGAGGAGCCTGACATTTCCACTGGGCCCACGAGGAGGCTCGGGGCCACCGACATGCTTCATTCATGCTCCGTTTGGAATTGACTCACACACAACCTCTGCGTACGTGGGAAAACCACCTGATGGGGTGTGTATTTTCCTACTTTCCTTGAATAGCTTCAGATCATTTTATTTCCAAATGGGGATTTGCTGTAAGCCTTTCCAAATCTCCCCTTGGAAGTATGTGGGTGTTGAAATATAAATGTGAGCACATAAATATTTTCCTCTGTACACAGACCTCCTCCCACTCTCCGTGTGTAATAAGGCCAGTCCAGGTGGCAGCGTCAACAGCCTGTGTCCACAGGCATCCGACAGAGCAGGAGCTGGCAACCGCCACACGTGGGCCCAGCCCGGCCCACCGCACAGTGTAACAAATACAGTTTAACTCGAAAGACGGCCACACACACTGTTTCTCTACTGTCTATGGCTGCTTTTGTGTTAAAATGACAGATTTGAATAGTTGTGACCGAGGCCTTAAACAAATCCCCAAAACAGTTACAATGTGACCCTTTATTAAAAAAAAAAGTTTGCTGACTCCTGAAACAAGATGCAAAATAACATAATATTATAGAAATTCGTGTTTAGCTTCAGCTGACCCTCATAGCTCAGTTGGTAAAGAATCTGCCTGCAATGCAGGAGACCCCAGTTCAATTCCTGGGTTGGGAAGATCCCTTGGAGAAGGGAAAGGCTACCCACTCCAGTATTCTGGCCTGGAGAGTTCAGTCCATGAGGTCTCAAGAGTCAGACACAGCTGAGCAGTTTTCACTTCAGCTGCCCCACGCAGGGCTTCCCCGGTAGCTCAGCTCGTAAAGTCTTCCTGCAATGCAGGAGAACTGGGCTTAGTCCCTGAGCTGGGGTTGCAAGAGTTGGACACAACTGAGCGACTAAACCACCAGCATGTAGATAACAGGGGAGCACTTTTGGGGGGTGCTGTGACCACATGCAGGGGTCCCCAACCTCCAAGATCTAATGATCTCCTGATGATTTGAGGTGGGGCTGGTGTAATAATAATAGAACTAAAATATATAATAAATGTCATGTGTTTGAATCATCCTGAAACCATCCCTCCCTTGCCCAATCTGTGGAAAAATTATCTGCCATGAAACTGGTGCCTGCTGCTGAAAAGGTTGGGGACCACTGATACGGGGCTTCGTAAAGACTTCTACTAAAACCCACTTCATCTCATGCATAGTGTAGTGAAGAGTCTGGGTTCCAGAGACAGAGTGGGTCCCAGTAGGAGTCTTCTCACTAGATGTGTGCCTTTAGGAGGCTGCTTTTCCTCTCCAAAATACCAAGCAGTTGAGAGGTCAGAAGAGATAACAGAAGTGAATTTCCCTGTGCTATTTTGTGGGAGGTTTGGTTTCAGAGTTTTGTTTAGCCCTTGAACTATGATAGTCTTCATTCAAAAACAGTGTGTCTAGGAGTTGTTTTAATCCAACCCCTTGCTACACCCTTCCTTGGCCCATCCTCATGTAGATTTTGGGAGTAGTTTGTTAAATTACATATTTATTATAACTTTCAACCCATATTATATCTGTGGGAGAAAATTATACTCCACTCACTCTGAAACTTGAAGGAGGAGAATTTATAATATAGATTCTGAAGCCATTGAAGGAAAAATAGTGGAGAGTTGAACCAGGACTGTATGTAATTAGAATAAATTTATTTTTTAAAACACTTGAGTTGGCCAAATAATTTTCTTTTTTCTTACTTTGCCTATGTGGACCTATCCTTAGTTAACTAAACTCATAGAAAGTCACCGAGATGAGAAAACTTTGTATTACAATAAAATTTAAATAAATTTTCAGAATGGATTGAATACAAGAACCTGCAAAGATTTATGGCTATTATTTCAAGCATCATGGAAATTAGACTTAATTATCTGTGCAATTTGCTGGAAATAGCTTTTAGCATTTTTGATCAAGTATATGTCATTATTTTAAAAATAGAAATGTACCAAGCTGCTTGTAAAAAAATTTCCCCAAAAGCATAATTGCTAAATTGCCCAATTTGAAAGAGCCTGTCTTTTCCCTTTCCTCATCCCTAAGAATTTTGTCACCCCTGACTCTTAAATTGGCAAAGAAGTCCTTTGTGTCTGTTTGCTTCCTTTCTTGACCATGATGATTCTGAGGGCCAGCTGGGCTCTTATGAATACCCAGAATATTCCCATGGATTCCCTTTTCAGGAAGTTTTAGACTTTGAAAGGACCTAAAGAAAGTTAAAGTGTTAGTCGCTCAGTCATGTCTGACTCTTTGCAACACCATGGGCTGTAGCGCACCAGGCTCCTCTGTCCATGGGATTCTCCAGGGGATCTTCCCGACCCAGGGACTGAACCCCCTGTCTCTGGCATCACAGGTGATTCTTTACCACCTGAGCCACCGGGGAAGAGTTGAAAGGACCTAGGTGAAAGGCTTTTTACTGCTCGGCTTCTCCTTGGGGAAAAGTAACCTTGTATTTTCTCAGTGTGCCTCTGTCTACACCACACAGAGGAAGTTTGAAATTTATCAAGTTAATGAACTCAGGTATTTCAGCCGAGTAATCGGGCTTGCGGTCTACGCTTTTAACAGCTCCTTTCCGTCAGGGTGACAGTGTTAAGAGTGTGGAGCTTCCACGGAGGCTGTGATTTGCTCCTCATCCCTGGCCCCTCCACGGGAGCTTGCATCACGTAGGTAGATGCCGTGGCTTCCCGGGGCTGCGTAGACAGAACGCCCTCTCTTTGTGAACGACACCATCTGGGCTTGGCCCTGGCCTGGTGGTGCCCTCAGACTCCATTTCTCCGCGTTTGCGCCGGGATCCACCCCGAGGCTCCCTGACCACTCTTGAATCTAGCCGATAGCTGGGCGTGCCATCCGCCCCCATGCCTGCGCGCGCCCTCGCCATGCCTGCGCGCGCCCTCGCCATGCCTGCGCGCGCCCTCGCCATGCCTGCGCGCGCCCTCGCCATGCCTGCGCGCGCCCTCGCCATGCCTGCGCGCGCCCTCGCCATGCCTGCGCGCGCCCTCGCCATGCCTGCGCGCGCCCTCGCCATGCCTGCGCGCGCCCTCGCCATGCCTGCGCGCGCCCTCGCCATGCCTGCGCGCGCCCTCGCCATGCCTGCGCGCGCCCTCGCCATGCCTGCGCGCGCCCTCGCCATGCCTGCGCGCGCCCTCGCCATGCCTGCGCGCGCCCTCGCCATGCCTGCGCGCGCCCTCGCCATGCCTGCGCGCGCCCTCGCCATGCCTGCGCGCGCCCTCGCCATGCCTGCGCGCGCCCTCGCCATGCCTGCGCGCGCCCTCGCCATGCCTGCGCGCGCCCTCGCCATGCCTGCGCGCGCCCTCGCCATGCCTGCGCGCGCCCTCGCCATGCCTGCGCGCGCCCTCGCCATGCCTGCGCGCGCCCTCGCCATGCCTGCGCGCGCCCTCGCCATGCCTGCGCGCGCCCTCGCCATGCCTGCGCGCGCCCTCGCCATGCCTGCGCGCGCCCTCGCCATGCCTGCGCGCGCCCTCGCCATGCCTGCGCGCGCCCTCGCCATGCCTGCGCGCGCCCTCGCCATGCCTGCGCGCGCCCTCGCCATGCCTGCGCGCGCCCTCGCCATGCCTGCGCGCGCCCTCGCCATGCCTGCGCGCGCCCTCGCCATGCCTGCGCGCGCCCTCGCCATGCCTGCGCGCGCCCTCGCCATGCCTGCGCGCGCCCTCGCCATGCCTGCGCGCGCCCTCGCCATGCCTGCGCGCGCCCTCGCCATGCCTGCGCGCGCCCTCGCCATGCCTGCGCGCGCCCTCGCCATGCCTGCGCGCGCCCTCGCCATGCCTGCGCGCGCCCTCGCCATGCCTGCGCGCGCCCTCGCCATGCCTGCGCGCGCCCTCGCCATGCCTGCGCGCGCCCTCGCCATGCCTGCGCGCGCCCTCGCCATGCCTGCGCGCGCCCTCGCCATGCCTGCGCGCGCCCTCGCCATGCCTGCGCGCGCCCTCGCCATGCCTGCGCGCGCCCTCGCCATGCCTGCGCGCGCCCTCGCCATGCCTGCGCGCGCCCTCGCCATGCCTGCGCGCGCCCTCGCCATGCCTGCGCGCGCCCTCGCCATGCCTGCGCGCGCCCTCGCCATGCCTGCGCGCGCCCTCGCCATGCCTGCGCGCGCCCTCGCCATGCCTGCGCGCGCCCTCGCCATGCCTGCGCGCGCCCTCGCCATGCCTGCGCGCGCCCTCGCCATGCCTGCGCGCGCCCTCGCCATGCCTGCGCGCGCCCTCGCCATGCCTGCGCGCGCCCTCGCCATGCCTGCGCGCGCCCTCGCCATGCCTGCGCGCGCCCTCGCCATGCCTGCGCGCGCCCTCGCCATGCCTGCGCGCGCCCTCGCCATGCCTGCGCGCGCCCTCGCCATGCCTGCGCGCGCCCTCGCCATGCCTGCGCGCGCCCTCGCCATGCCTGCGCGCGCCCTCGCCATGCCTGCGCGCGCCCTCGCCATGCCTGCGCGCGCCCTCGCCATGCCTGCGCGCGCCCTCGCCATGCCTGCGCGCGCCCTCGCCATGCCTGCGCGCGCCCTCGCCATGCCTGCGCGCGCGCCCTCTTACTCCAGGGCTGGCTTTCTGCTTGGTTCTGTTTACCACCCGCCCAGCCACTTGTCCCCGACTCTCGCTGGCCCCTGGCATCTGAATGTCCCTGTGTAGGAAGAAGAGGGCACCACGTCCAGTGCCTGGAGACCTTCGATTCCACCCAGAGAGAGTCACAGAGCCTTGGTGTGCACTGACCTTCCGACAGGACCTCTTGAAAAGCAGCTCCATGTGGAAGGCCAGGGCCGACCCAACTTTGAGACAGAAGAGACCCACTTCTTGGATTTAGATGTGCCAGGAAAGCAGAGCTGCTTTGGGAGCTGAGCCCTCGGAATTGAGATGTTTAAGACGAGTGTGGGCCGAGAACCAAGGGCAGACCCTTGAGGGGCTGAGCTGCTCTGGACACAGGTCTGTCTCCAGTCCAGGGCCCGGGGTTGAGGTCTGAGTCTTTCAGTGTGTGTGTCTCTATGTGTATGCGTGTGTGTCTGGGTGTATGTCTTTCTCTGTGTGTGTATCTCTGTTTATGTGTGTGTGTCTGTGAGTGTTTCTCTATGTGTGTGTCTGTGTGTATGTGTCTCTGTGTGTGTCTATGTGTGTGTGTCTGTGTGTGCCTATGTGTCTCTGTGTGTATATATATGTATGTGTCTATGTGTGTGTCTGCATGTATGTGCATGTGTCTGTGTATATGTATGCATGTTTGTGTGTGTCTCTCTGTGTGTGTCTGTGTTTCTGTGTGTGTCTGTGTCTATGTCTCTGTCTGTGTCACGTGTGTGTCTGCGTGTATATGTCTGCATGTGTGTGTGAGAGTCTGTGTGTCTCTGTGTGTGTGTCTGTGTGTGTCTGTGTGTCTGTGTGTGAGAGAGATGGGGTCAAGGAGAAGGAGATTAAGACAGAAGTGCCTGAGGGGAGGGAGGGAGAAGGTGAAAGACGCAGTCAGCCCATCCAGGTGGAGCTGCCTCTTCAGGAAGAGATTCCTATTCCTCTCCTGCAGGACCGGTGACTCCCTGTCCCCCGGGTGCTCCCCTGCCCCCCGGGTACTCCCCTGCCCTGGGTGCTCCCCTGTCCCAGGTGTTCCCCTGTGCCCCACACTCTCTCCTGTCTCCCGGTACTCACCTGCCCTGGGTGCTCCCCTGTCCCCTGGGTGCTCCCTTTCCCTAGGTGCTCCCCTGTCCCGGGTGCTCCCCTGCTCCAGGTGCTCCCTGTACCCCACATGATCCCCTGTACCCCAGGTACTCCCCTGTCTCCCAGGTGCTCCCCATCCCCCAGGTGCTCCCCTGCCTCGGATGCTCCTCTGTTCCCCGGGTGCTCCTCTGACCTGGGTGCTCCCCTAACCTGGGTGCTTCCCTGTCTTCCAGATGCTCCCTTGTTCCCCGGGTGCTCCTCTGCCCTGGGTGCTCCCCTGACCTGGGTACTCCCCTGTCCCCCTACATGCTCCCCTGTCCCCCAGGTCCTCCCCTTCCCCAGGTCCTCCCCTGCCCTGGGTGCTCCCCTGCTGCTGCGGCCTCATGGTGATACACTCTGATGCAGTGGACGCAGGGGGAATGGCGGATGACTTCTGCCTGGACTTTCCGGGGCTCAGGGCCTCCGCTCCCTCTCAGGAGGCTGCACCCTGCCCCAGCCGCCCTGGGGAGACTGAGCTGCAGGAAGGCTGGGTGTCCGCTCAGCAGCATGATTCCAGGTGTGCTAACTGTCCCACCCAGGCTAACTGTCCCCTCCACTCAGATGCACAAATGAGCACAGGGAAGCAGCCTGGTCAGATTTCTCAGAAACGTGACAAATAACAAGTCAGTGTTGTTTTGAGTCTGTGAGTTCTGGGATCGTTCCTTAGGCAGCAGATGCTCAGTCAAGCTGCTTTTCACAAATGCTGTAAGATATTTTGGGGTCTACCTCCACTTCTTTGGGGGAAAACAATGTGCCTCCGACGTGCTCAAAGGATTTATTATCCTAGCAGCTGGCAAGGGAATTCCCCTTAAGACAAGAATATTCTTTGCAAGTAGGGTGGTGCTGGGGATAGCTGAGACTTCGAGAGCTGCTCTGGGGAAGAGAGAAGAAAGATGTGAAGGTAACAAAACTTCTGTCCATGAGACACACGCAGGGGCCTGGGAGTTCGGGGGCAGGTGGGGAAGCCTGGAGCCGAGCATCGCTTTGCTGTTGCTCAGTTGCGCGGTCCTGTCCAACTCTGCGACCCCGTGGCCGGCAGCATGCCAGGCTTCCCTGTCCTTCACCATCTCCCAGAGTTTACCCAAACTCATGTCCAACGAGTCAGTGATGCCATCCAACCGTCTCATCCTCTGTCGTCCCCTTCTCCTCTCACCTTCAGTCTTTCCAAGAATCAGGCTCTTTTCCAGTGAGTCAGCTCTTCACATGAGGTGGCGAAAGTATTGGAGCATCACTTTGGTGGGGGGCGTTTGCACAAATGTCTGAGGGTCTTTGCTTGGAGTCATCAGTTGATTTGCTGCAGACAATGCACTTCTGTGCTTTACACACAAGAGCCTATGGGGGCTTTTACTTGGATGCTCAGGGATGTCTGGGTTATCTACAGTTTCAGTCCAGTGAGGACCTGAGAGAGTCTCACATGCCGTAGGTGCTGGTGAGGTCGATGATGGGGAAGTGGATTCTCTGGGCACCCAAGGGAGTTAAGCCGTCTCATTAAGAGGTCAGAGCAGACAGCCAGGAAAACGGTGGACTCCGAGCATTAGCCTGTGGGTGTCTTGGTTCAAACCTGTGTGATGACTCTGGAGAAAACCAGGACTAACCTGAGGTGGGGACCACAGTGGGGAACTGGGATCTGCTATTGAGAAAAGGTTAGGGAACCTGACCAAGAAGATGAAAGACTTAAACTATAAAACATTGATAAAGGAAATTAAAGATGATTTTTAAAAATGAAAGCTATCCCATGCTCTTGAATCAGAAGAACTGATATTGTTAAAATGGCCATACTATCCAAAGCAATCCATAGGATTAATGTGATCCCTATCAAATTACCCATGATACTTTTCACAGAACTAGAACAAATCATCCTAAAATTTATACGCAACCATAAAAGACCTAGAATTGCCGAAGTAGTCCTGGGGAAAAAGAACAAACCAGAAAGCATAACCCTCCCAGGCTGAAGACAATGCTACAAAGCTACGGTAGGCAAAATGGCATGGTGCTAACACAGAAACAGACACGGCTCAATGGAACAGAATAGACAGCCCAGAAATAAGCCTGCACACCCGTGATCAGCTAATCTGTGACAAAGGAGGCAAGAATATACAATGGAGAAAAGACAGTCTCTTAGCAAGTGGTCCTGGGAAAGCCGGACAGCTGCAGGTAAATCAATAAAGTTAAAGCAGATCCTCACAGCATACACAGAAAATGAATTTAGAATGGCTTGAGGACAACTATAAGACATGGCACCGTAAAAGCCCTAGAAGAGAACGCAGGCAAAACGTCCTCTGAAACTGCCCGTGCTCCCGTAGGTCCGTCTCCCAAGGCAATAGAAATAAATAAAATAGAAATAAACAGGTGGAACCTTATCAAATGTGAAGTTTTTGAACAGGAAAGGAAACTATAAGATGAAAAGACAACCTATGGGCTGGGAGAAAATATTTGCAAATAATACAACCAACAAGAACTTAATTTCCAAAATATATGAGTAGCTCATACAGATCACTGCCAAAAACAGACAATGCAATCAAAAAATGGGCCGAAGACAAAAATAGATATTTCTCCAAAGAAGACACACAGATGATCAACAGCAACACGAAAAGATGGTCAACGTCGCTTATTAGAGAAATGCAAATCAAAACTACAATGAGGTATCACTCCACACCAGTCAGAATGGCCATCCTTAAAACCGCTACAAATAAATGCTGGAGAGGGTGTGGAGAAAAGGGAACCCTTCCACACTGTTGGTGGGAATGAAAATTGGTATAGCCACTGCGGAGGTCAGTATGGAACATGGAGGTTCCTTAAAAACCTAAAAATAGAGCTACTGTATGATTCAGCCATCTCACTTTCCAGAAAAGATGAAAACTCTGTATCAGAAAGATATATGCAGCCCAATGTGCACAGAGGCACCGTTTATGATAGCCAAGACAAAGCAACATAAATGCCCACCGACAGGTGAACGGATCAAGAAGGTGTGGTATATACGCATCCTGGAATATTCCTCAGCTGTAGAAAGAGTGAAACAGCCATCAGCGGCAACATGGACGGACCTAGAGATGATCACACTGAGTAAACTGGACAGAGAAAGGCAAATATCGTGTGACATCATTTGTACATGGAATCCAAAAAAATGGCACAAATGAGCTTATTAGAAAACAGAGTCACAGACATAGAAAACAAACTTGTGGCCAGTTACCAAAGCGGACGGCGGGCTGGGGTGGGGTAAGCGGGGCTTTGGGGATGAACATACACGGACTACTACGTACAAAATAGAGAAACAGCAAGGACTTCCTATGCAGCCCAAGGAGCTATATTCAGTACCTTGCAATAACCTATAATGGTAAAGACTCTGGAAAAGTATAGGTATAGATATATACAACTGAGTTACTTTGCTACACACCAGAAACTAACAAGAGACTCAGTTCAGTTCAGTCGCTCAGTTGTGTCCAACTCTTCATGTCGTGTGACATCATTTGTACATGGAATCCAAAAAAATGGCACAAATGAGCTTATTTAGAAAACAGAGTCACAGACATAGAAAACAAACTTGTGGCCAGTTACCAAAGCGGACGGCGGGCTGGGGTGGGGTAAGCGGGGCTTTGGGGATGAACATACACGGACTACTACGTACAAAATAGAGAAACAGCAAGGACTTCCTATGCAGCCCAAGGAGCTATATTCAGTACCTTGCAATAACCTATAATGGTAAAGACTCTGGAAAAGTATAGGTATAGATATATACAACTGAGTTACTTTGCTACACACCAGAAACTAACAAGAGACTCAGTTCAGTTCAGTCGCTCAGTTGTGTCCAACTCTTCATGACCTCATGAATCACAGCACGCCAGGCCTTCCTGTCCATCACCAACTCCCGGAGTTCACACAGACTCACGTCTATCAAGTCAGTGATGCCATCCAGCCATCTCATCCTCTGTCGTCCCCTTCTCCTGCCCCTGATCCCTCCCAGCATCAGAGTCTTTTCCAATGAGTCAACTCGAAGACTAGACAAGACTATTTGCTCAGTTGTGTCTGACTCTTTGCGGCCCTGTGGACTGTAGCCCACCAGGCTCCTCCGTCCATGGGATTCTCCAGGCAAGAATACTAGAATGGGTTGCCATTTCCTTCTCTAGGGGATCTTCCCAACCCAGGGATCAAATCCGGGTCTCCTGCACTGCAGGCAGATGCTTTAACCTCTGAGTCACCAGGGAAGCCCCTGAAAGGGAAGAACTGGAGTAAATCAGGAGAACCAGGAAAAATAATGTACCAGTGTCTCATATTTAGAAATCAGATTTTAAGTGACAGGAAAGGTCTGTCCTCCATGGAGCATTTTCACAGAGATGGTGTTCACCAGACACGTGCCGGTCTTCCGTGCCAGCCCAGCTTCATGGAGAAACCAGCTTGATGATCAATGGGAAACCAAGGGTCAATGGGTTAGCACTGGGTCAGGTTCTCTCGAGGTGTCCAGATGACTGTTTTACCCTCCTCCCCTCTGTGCTTAGACGCACTCTGCTCATTCAGAGCACGACTGAAGTCAACCTCTGCAGTGACTGTGCCGCCAGGATTCTGTGCACGGAGGTGACGCAACAAGGTGATTAATGCCAACACGGAGCCACCAGCGTGTGCGGGTGATCAAGTCTAGATAATTCAGAAAGCAACACCCGATGTGTCTGGCATGTTTACATACAGACGCTCACCTGGTTTGCCTTTAGAGCAGCTCCCAGATTCCAGGTCGGGTAGAGGATGAATGATGAGAATGTTACTCATGCCCCCAAAGCATGGCATTTGCAAATCACATCGTCGTTTTGCTCTTAAGAAAATACCACATGATTCTATTTTGACATACTATATTTTCAGGAAGAAGAGCAGTTTATGCAGACAGGCTCCCCTCAGAGCGCCTACAGAGGATGCAGCCTTATCACAGAAATAATTGAGGCCTGAGTGTTGTCATAGGTATAAATCAAAAGGGCGCATTACGCCTGCAGCTTTGCCGGTGCTTGCGAATGTATGTCGAGCTCAGTAAGCTGGTGCGTCCCCCGCAGGGCCATTCAGATGGCTTCAGCCTCACTAGCTGCTGGAGCTCGGCAGCCAGCCTAGGAGCTGCGACTTCGCTGGCTGGTGTGACACAGGCCGAGCTTTCCCGTGCACACGGTGAGGGAATCCGCTGAAAGCTGTGCTCTAGACTAGTGGTTTCCTGACCCGAAGGTGCAGGAAACTCACCTGGGGAATTAAAACACGATGGTGTGGCCACTCCCCACTTCCTGACTCATTGCCTTTCCGACAAGGTCCCAGTGACGCTGACCACACTTCAGATTAGAAGCAGTGCGCCAGAAAAACAGAGGGTTTCTTGGGGACTTTGCTTTAAGAAAACACTTCCATGGAGCCTTTTGGCTGACAATTTCAGCTAGTTCTGACTCAAAAGGACTTAGCACAGAGGAATAAAGAAAAGGGAAAATGAAGCTTCTGTGTGTGTGAAGCAGGAGGTTTGTCGCTGAATGGCAGCCAGAGAGCAGACTCAGGGCTCTGATGATGAGAAAGTTAGAAAGATTGGGGATTCGGTCTAGAGTGGCATACCGGCTTCCCTGGCAGCTCAGCTGGTAAAGAATCTGCCTGCAAGGCAGGAGACACCGGCTTGCTTCCTGGGTCGGTAAGATTCCCTGGAGAAGGGGCAGGCCACTGACTCCAGTACTCTTGCCTGGAGAATTCCATGGACGGAGGAGCCTGGTGGGCTACAGTCCATGGGGTCGCAAAGAGTCTGGCATGACTAAGTGACTTTCACTGTTTTCAGCATGGTGGCAGGCTGAGCAGAGACCAGGCTCAAAAAGAATATCCTCATAGGCAAGGGTCAGTGATCCTCAGAAACACCGGAGTCTGTTCTGAAGTCTGCTGTTCAGTTGGAAGTGGCCTGTGGACCTGTGGCATGCTAGCGTCCTTGAGAGCTGCTTAGAAATGCCCAGCTGGGGGCTTCCCTGGTGGACCAGTCACTTAAAGGCCACACTCCCGATCCAGGGGGCCCAGGTTCCATCCTTGGTCAGGGAACCAGATCCCACATGCTGCAACCAAGAGTTTGCATGCCCCAAAGATCCTGCAAAGAAGACGGAAGATCCTGTGTACCACAAGTAAGACCTTGCACAATCAAAAAAATAAAGAAGAAAGAAATGCAGACTTGCAGGCTCCACCCCAGACTGACAGAATCAAAAGATGGAATTCAACAAGATCCCCAGGCAATGTAGGGCTTCCCAGGTGGTGCTAGTGGGAAAGAACCTGCCGAGGCAGGAGGGAGAAGAGATGTGGGTTTGATCCCTGGGTCAGGAAGATCCCCCTGGGAAGGGGATGGTAACCCACTCCTGTATTCTTGTCTGGAGAATCCCAGGGACAGAGGAGCGTGGCGGGCTATGGTTCATAGTATTGCAGAGTCAGACATGACTGAAGCGATTCAGCACACACACCAAGTCACGTGATTGCACGTGGAGGCTTGAGAAACCCCAAGGCAGAGCTGCCCCAAGTTTACGATGTCAGCACCTCCTGGGACACATTTAACATACAGATTCTGGGGCCCCACGCACCCCTGAGTCAGGGTGTCTAGAGAGAGGCCTGAGAAACTGTGTTCAGCAAGAAGGCGAGCTCATTCTTATGATGAAGAAAGTCAGGGGAGGACAACTTAAGGGGATGAGGGAGAGATATGTCCTTGCTTGGAGCGAACAGAGGTGGGGACGGGAAGGAGCAGGCAGGGGAAAAAAATGAGCCGGCAAGGAGAGCTCATAACAAACGTGATGGGGAAGTGCAACCTCGCTGCCAGGAACCCTCGGACTGACTAGCTAACATCCAGAAGGCCTCTGGTTTCCTCTAGACCAGCTGCCCTCAAACGGGTAGGGACTTGGTCCATTAGATCCAGGAGGATTATTGGTTCATCAGGGACATTCAGCAAAGTCTGGAGACATTTTTGGTTGTCACACGTCAAGGTGTTAAGCAAATAAGTTCATTTTGCCCTGATCAGTAACAGCCCAAAGGGCTGAGACACTTTGCAGCAAAGAGAGTTTGTTCCTAAGAGAGTCAAGTAAGGAGACTTTGTAACTAGTCACAGATTTATCTCCCCAAAGGCCGGGGGCTTGGGGTATTGGCGGGATGAAGATTAAAGACGCAGGTGATCTGATGCATGGGGAAAGGTGATTGGAAAAAGGTGGTCCCTGCTGCTCTGTGCAGGCGTAACTAGGCTCCAGCCCTCTGCAGGTGTGAAGACAGAGGTGCTCAGTAAGATCTGACGGTGGAGTTTTCTGCCCTGCAATCTCAAAAAGTCACAGAGCAGACACTCGCGGATGCCCAGCTCCAGGGTCAGTGGTCCTATCCACTCTTAACCAGCTCAACAGCTGATTTCAAGTTCCCGGAAAACAACTCGGGCAAACAGCTTATTGTTTAGGCCACGTGCTGCTTGGAGGACATGCCTTAAAACAACCCTGTGAAGGCAGGTGAAATGGATTTAACCCACTGTGTCAAGGACCACTGCTGGCATCTAGCAGGTAGCAGGCAGGACTTTATTAACCATTCAGCAAGGCACAGGCCCCGTATTATCCACCCTTGGGTCTCCGGGGTGCTGAGGCTGGAATCCTGGTTTAGGGCAGCGGTTCTCAGTGGGACCCCAAGCCAGGAGCTGCAGCATCACCCGGGAACGTGGGGTCTACTCAGATGTGCACACTTGCGGGTCTGCACATCAGACGCTCCAGTCGGGGCCCCGTGATCTGTTTAGCAAACATTC
>SJYC01099266.1:0-32870 GCA_006408675.1 Madoqua kirkii
GCACCTCCTCACACGAAAGGGCAGCCCCAGAAGGCTTCCATGCCGGAGGACAGCTGAGTCTGTTTCTGAACGAGTGGTCCCCGCTCCGATTTCCTGCCGTGCCATCAGAATGCAGGGGCCTGGCCCCACCTCGGACCTGGACACGCCCAGCCCTTTCCCCGCCCACCGCCAACCCCCCGCCCCTGAGTGGTTCATCCATTCTTTCAAAGTCCAAGAAGCTTTGCCTTGGACCCCTCACTCCCGTGAAGGTCACAGTTTCCTCTATTTCCTTCTGTGGCTGCAAATGATTTCTTTTTTCTTTTCCACGTGGAAGCTGTACTTGATATTCAATTTAGCCTGATTTCATGGGTAGGTCACGGTGGATATACACACCTCCAGGGCTCCCAGCCCGCGCCCTGGTGGGGAGGCCCCAGGGGCCTGGGTGGCTGCGGCTGGCATGCTAACTTCTGCGTGGGGTCTGTGTCTGCTCGTCCTTCAACCTGGAGAGCCCCGGCTTCTGAGGAAACAAAGGTTTCATTCTGCCGAAGGAGAGAACTCCCCAGCTTTCCTCACACCCTGGAACACAGAGAACGAGCTGTGGATGCGTGGAGGGATCAGCTGGGGGGCCTTGGACCCCTGACTGGCTGCTCGGAGGCCCAAGGGCACCCAGCTGGGGCCGCTCGGCCACTCATGAGGCTGGGGGTCAGTGTGTCCGGGGGAGATCACGAGCCCCACTAGGAGAGGCGGTCCCCTCCCTGGGCCGAGGCCAGCCCTGGGCTCTCTGATTCTGCTGTGTGTCTTTTGCTTGTGAGGACCTGGCACTCACCCAGACGTGTTTGGGGATTTCCCCGATAGCGTGGCTGGGTTTGGGTCACTCTGGGTTGCTCCAGATGCTTCTCTAGCATCTCGTTTGATCTCAGTTCAGTTCAGTTCAGTTCAGTTGCTTTTGATCTGTGATGTTGGAGAAGACTCTTGAGAGTCCCTTGGACTGCAAGGAGATCCAACCAGTCCACCCTAAAGGAGATCAGTCCTGGGTATTTATTGAAAGGACTAATGTTGAAGCTAAAACTCCAGTACTTTGGCCACTTGATGAGAAGAACTGACTCACTGGAAAAGACCCTGAAGCTGGGAAAGATTGAAGGCAGGAGGAGAAGGGGACGACAGAGGATGAGATGGTTGGATGGCATCACTGACTCAGTGGACATGGCTTTGGTTAAACCCCGGGAGTTGGTGATGGGCAGGGAGGCCTGGCGTGCTGCGGTTCATGGGGTCTCAAACAGTCTAACACGACTGAGCGATTAAACTGAATTGAACTACTTTGATTTAGCATCGGTTTATTGGACATCACAATCTGGCAGATCAGAGTCATGTGACTCTGTAGCAATGCTGCAAAACACCACGGGAACGAATCTCCATTCTCCTAATGAGAAACGGAGGCCTTGAAGAAGGGAAGTGAGTTACCCAAAGGTCACCTGCTCACAGCACAGTGGGGGTGGGGTGGGGGTTACCCCTTCTCCTCCTGCCCACCTCCCATTATCCCTAGATGGAAGGCACAGTCAGGCTGGGAGGCCAGTTGCCTGGAGAGTGGATGGAGCCCCTGATCCCAACCCCTTCAGTACGATAATCAACTTCAGGGCCACTTAAATGCCTTTCAGGAAATGTGACTGCAGGCTTAACTGCGTGCAAACTCTGTATGAGAAATAACAAATGTCAGGGAGAAGGTGGGTGTTTTATCAGGTCAGTCCTTGTTCTGGTTTTAATCTTAATATTTCAAAAATTTGAAACTTCAGTGCACTGGAGATATATTTTCAACCGAAACAAGGACAATATCGGAGAACATGAATCATTTCTGTGTAATTTTTCAGGAGCAGGAGGTCACCAGAACTGTCCGCCCCTCTTGCTACGTAGCATACCGCTGGACTGCAGCTATCAGCTTCCCTCGTGATTGGGCTCTGTAGCCACACTGCCAAGTTCTTGCCATTTCTAGGCCTGCCCTTGAAACATCCCCACAAGAGAGGCTTGCTCATTCTCCCGCCTCTGCGGGCTAGACCGGGTGACTTTGAAGCTGTTGAGTTGAAGATGGCAGAGCTAATGCCAATCAGGGGCCAGCCAGTCACAAGGTTTTCACAACAAAACTAAAGCATCACTTGCCGTGATGGGGTGAGGGGAACCTGCCCTCTGGCCTGCTGTGGGCTTCTTCCAGGGAGCCAGCAGCCAGGCACGGCCCACGTGATGTCCCAGACCAGAGCAGGCCCTCCTCAGGCTGGGTCCTGGCTCTGGTCCATTAGCTGGGAGGCCCTGTGGGTCGTTAGCGGTTGTGAATTATGCTTTTGTGAAGGGAGACACGCTCTCTGCCATGATTTAGGACCATTTCATTTAGGTTACTTGCTGGCCACTTGATGAGAAGAAACAACTCACTGGAAAAGACCCTGATGCTGGGAAAGATTGAGGGCAGGAGGACAAGGGGACGACAGAGGATGAGATGGTTGGATGGCAGGGCTGACTCAATGGAGATGAGTTTGAGTGGACTCCAGGAGTTGGTGATGGACAGGGAGGCCTGGCGTGCTGCGGTCCATGGGGTGGCAAAGATTCGGACACGACTGAGCGACTGAACAACAACTTGCTGGACCTTCGAGCATCTGAATTTTCAACTCTTGTTATTACCCACATGGACCCTTTTACTATGAAGCAGTAGCTGAGAATTTATAAAATGGAAGAGTGACTGTTCAGAGAGGCAACAAGAAGAGAAGCCACGAGCTTTCGGGGGCAGGAGGCAGTATCGGGTCTGCTCATCGTTATTCAGCTGCTCAAAGTCCTACAACATTTTGGGATTAGTTGCTAATGCTTAAAAGCCAGGAAATTTTACACAAAAACTTTATTTTCCCACTTTTCTAGAAAAGTCAGAGTGAGCCAATATCCCCCCATGGCCATGACTGGCAGGAGCTGGGTCACAGCTTCCCTTGGGCCCAGCCCAGGGCCTCTGTCTGACAGCCGGACCACTCCATTTAGGTTACTTGCTGGCCCTAAGAGCATCTGAATTTTCAACTCTCATGTGACCCCCATGGATAATTTTATTATGAACGCAGTAGCTTAGAATTTATATAATAAAACTTACATTAAAATAAAAAAGAGCACAACCTGTAGCGTCTGTCTCAGTGAATCGAGCTCAATTAGAGAAGGCCATGGCACCCACCCCAGGACTCTTGCCTGGAAAATCCCATGAACCGAGGAGCCTGGTAGGCTGCAGTCCACGAGGTCACGAAGAGTTGGACATGACTGAGCGCCTTCACTTTCACTTTTCACTTTCATGCATTGGAGAAGGAAATGGCAACCCACTCCAGCGTTCTTGCCTAGAGAATCCCAGGGATGGGGGAGCCTGGTGGGCTGCCGTCTATGGGGTCGCACAGAGTCAGGCACAACTGAAGCGACTCAGCAGCAGCAGCAGCAGCAGCAGCAGCAGCAGCAGCAGCAGCAGAATGCACTACAAACCCATAGTTGAACATCTCCCAGCAACAGCAAAAATGACAGGCAAAGATGCTGCTTTGCAGGGGAGACTGAAGGGGAGCCCCCCAATTATTTGGCATCCTCTGGGTCTCGCCCAATCCTAGGGAGGCTGAGAAACCCACTTGGAAGTCCCGTTACCATCTATCTCTCTGGCCCATGGTTTTCTTCAGCTTCTGCTAGGCCAAAGAGCAAGGAGTCATCACTGACATTCTAAATGCCTGCTATGTTTAGGGAAGGACACTCAAAACCTACATTCTCAGCTCTTCTAATGAGGTCAGTGGTGCCATGCTAAATTGCTTCCGTCATGTTCAACTCTGTGCGACCCCATGGACTGTAGTCCACCAGGCTCCTCTGTCCGTGGGATTCTCCAGGCAAGAATACTGGAGTGGGTTGCCATGCCCTCCTCCATGGGATCTTCCTGACCCAGGGCTTGAACCCTGGTCTCTTAAGTCTCCTGCATTGGCAGGCAGGTTCTTTGCCACTAGCGCCACCCGGGAAGCAGGGGTGCCTCCATCCCTAGAGCACCATGAGAAGCGCTGCCGTACACACAGCACAGCACCCTCCAGCCTAAGGGCGTTAGAAGCAGGGGCTTCCCCAGAAAGAGTTAATAGCCCTTGCAAAGCAGAGCTCGCCCTCCGGGACTGACTCCAGCGGCCCCACAGGGGAAAACAGCTTGCAAAGCAGTTAAAAGCCTGAAAGGCAGGAGAACAAAATTTGAGAAATAGGTCCTCAAGAACAGTTATGTTTAAAGCAGAGCAGAGCTGGAACAGCCCTGGTATTGGGAGAACTGTCCTTGCCACTCCGAATACAGCTAAAGGCTTGGTTTTGTGAAAATGAAGACTCTCCCTATGCACAAACAGAAAACAAGATGAAAACATTGGTATACGGGGAGTCAACGAATGGACTCCAAGCCGTTTATCAATTCATCAGGAGAACAAAATTTGAGAAATAGGTCCTCAAGAACAGTTATGTTTAAAGCAGAGCAGAGCTGGAACAGCCCTGGTATTGGGAGAACTGTCCTTGCCACTCCGAATACAGCTAAAGGCTTGGTTTTGTGAAAATGAAGACTCTCCCTATGCACAAACAGAAAACAAGATGAAAACATTGGTATACGGGGAGTCAACGAATGGACTCCAAGCCGTTTATTTCAATTCAATTTCATTCAAGAGATCAGTAGTCACTTATTGTTCTCCCTGGTTCGGAAATAGTCTGTTTCATATTTTCCCCCTGGTTATGAATAAAAAGTCACTAAGCAGGAAAATATGAAAAAAAAGATTCTTCTCGTGACAGAAAAACGTTCCGGAGTCGTTCGTACGTGTCCTTCTCGGGTGTCGTGTGTGGGGTGGGGAAGGAGGTCGCGTTGCGTGACCGGGGGTCGTGGTAGATGGAGGCTGAGCAAGTACCCTCAGAAAGCCCCACGGGCGCTGCCCTGAGGGGGACTCAAAGCGGGCTGACCCAGCAAAACTGCAAAGTAAGCCTTCTTTTATGCTCTGTGCCGGGCAGTCTGTGGAAAACATGCTTTGCAAATAGGGCTTTTCATTGAAGAGTCCACCGGGAGGTCAGAAGAAGGTCACCTAGGTGGTCTAAATTCGGAAAATCAGAACCACGAGGAAAGGGAAGGTGGAGCAAAGAGCTGCCGCCGCAGCAGCAGCAGCAGCAGCGGCCCGGCGGCCTTAGAAATGCAAATGCACCCCAGTCTCCAGAATCGGACGTGCCAGCCTGGCGCCCAGCGCTCCGGTCTGTAGTGAGCTCTCCAGGTCGGCCTGAGGCAGGCTAAGCTTTGAGCACAGGAGGGGAAGGGGCCCAGGCCTCACAGGCAGGAGAAGGGAAGGTGCAGGGACCAGAGCATCCGTGTCTCTGCCTCAGACTTCTTTTCCTCATCTTCAGGTCCCTGGCCAACCAGCCAGGCCATCCCCCATTGCCTGCAGCTTCATTTCCCAGGAGGCTCACCTGCCAATGCAGGAGAGGTAAGAGACTCAGGTTCCATCCCTGGGTTGGGAAGATCCCCTGAAGGAGGGCATGGCAACCCCCTGGAGTATTCTTGGGCTTCCCTGGTGGCTCAGATGGTAAAGGATTTGCTTGCAAAGTAGGAAACTCGGGTTTGATCCCTAGGCTGGGAAGATCCTCTGGAGAAGGGAATGGCAACTCACTGCAGTATTCTTGCCCGCAGAATCCCATGGACAGAGGAGCCTGGCGGGCTGCAGTCCAGGGGGTCGAGAGTTGGACATGCCTGATGGACAACATTCGCATTCATTTATCGTCTCATCTCAGGGAGCTTCTCTTGAGACCCCAAAGAATGATCAGGTGCATCGCCCAAGGCTCTGACCATCAGGAGAGCTTTCCCTCAACAATAGCTTTTAAAGACACCCCGACTGTTGTCGCGAACCCACACGCCTAGCGGACTAGCCAAGTTCCTCCTCTGGGCTCAGGCATGGCTGGAGGAGCAGGTCCTGGGGTTAGCATGGGGGTGACCCTGGGTGGCCTCATGCAGCTGTCTTGTTCTTCTGGGTTTACTGGTGTTGGGACACACATCTACTGCTTTAGTCTCACAATAGATCACACTGAAAAGCACTTTTTGTTTCCCCGAGTATTGGTGGCGCTTCTCGGCAGTGGAGACTGACAGCCGGGACACCCAATCACTGGCTCCCCTCCCCTTGTTCCTGGTGGTCCTCACGCCTGCCCCTGCTGGTGTACCACACCCCCACTGACCTGCCGTGAGTTACAGCCCTTTGTGAGCAGCACATACGAGTGCCGGAGAGCTGAAGAGAAACTATTCACTCTTAAAAGAAAACACATGATTTCAAGAGTTACTGGCTGTCATCTGTACAAATCCATAATGATGAAAAGAATTTATGCTGAAATCTTTTGTCTTATTTATTTTAGGTTTATCTCTTCAAAGCTTAGACTTTCTTATGTCAGAGTCTGGTTCTGCCATAGCAGAACAGAATAAAATCTTAGCTTCCACACTTAAAAATGTACATAACGTTTCTTAAATAAAAATGAACTGTTATAAAACAGATGCTACTTTGAAGAATAGAATTTATGGTAATTTTACCTTTTAATATGACTTCTCAGGTGGCACAGTGGTAGAGAGTCTGCCCACCAGTGCAGAAGATGCAGGTTCAATCCCTGGGTCGGGAAGATCCCCTGCGGACGGAAATGGAAACCTACTCCACTCGTCTTGCCTGGAGAATCCCATGGACAGAGGAGCCTGGCGGGCTACAGTCCATGGAGTCGCAAAGAGTCAGACATGACTAAGCGACTCAGCACACACACCTTCTGATATAAATAAGGAATCTGCTCCTCAATTCTATTTTTAACATTTAATGGTATTAATTAAGATCATAGTACCTTAACCAGTAACATACTTTTCTTTCATTTTCAGAAAAAAACATCTTTCTTATTCCCCTAAAGGAACCCTGAAATAAATAGAAATGGGGCCAAGACATAAGTTCCCTGATTCACTCACTCGGCATTTGAAATTCCACTAACTCCCAATAGTATGTGTTTGAATATGTTTCCGTGTTCATTCCATTTTTAAACAGGTGAACTGATTGCCTTTGAGGCCAGAGCAACACTCTATGAAAATGAACTCTTCTTAGGCAGGTGGTTTACTTGGAACCCAAGATAAATGTTGAAGTTATTCTTTGCTTCTTTGCTACTCGACACCCCCGCCCCCCCAAGTTCTGATTTAATGATATCCTTGTTTACAGCTTGAGTTGGCCTCTTTGACCCCTGTGAAGGTGCAGATGACCTGACTCTTAGCAAGATAAGATTGCAGGCCGCAGAGCGGGCTGGTTCCCTCCCACCCCTGGTTCCTGTGCTCCGTCTTGTAAAGCTGTGCTGTAAAGGGCAATGAGCGACAACACCACATCTCAGTGGATCACGGGGTCCTGAGGCCAGATTTCTACTCTGTTTTGGGGGGCCGGGGTGGGGTGTTGCTGGGGCTGCAGTCAGCAGTGCCTGGAGGGAAGAAGCATCGTTCTGCGGCAACTCCAGAAATTCCCATTTGGTGGGTAGGGGTGGGGGGACAGGAAGAAGCAAGGACACTTTTTGGAAACTGTCTCATACAGTAACGTGTCAGTTGCTCAGCTGTGTCCCACTCTGTGACCGCATGGACTGTAGCCCGCCAGGCTCCTCTGTCCATAGGATTCTCCAGGCAAGAATACTGGAGTGGGTTGCTGTGCCCTCCTCCAGGGGGTCTTCCTGACCCAGGGAAGGACCTCGGGTCTCCCGCATCGCAGGCAGATTCTTTACCGATGGAGCCACCAGGGAAGTCCCATCTCACGTGGGGAGTGGAGTATTTTGTTTTGGTGCCGTGCTGACTGGAGGAGACTTGCAAGTGTTGCTAGAGACTCATGGGGTTCACCTCTCCTAATGACATCATATTTGATGCCCCCAGAGACTGGGATCCAATGAAGAAAAGTCCCAGAGAGGCAGCTGAATCTGAAGCCTCTGGCTCCTGCCCAGAGTCAGATTGCCTCTCTCAGGCTCAGGGCAAGATAGGCAAGGCGCAGACCTGCCTTTGTCCTTGAGGGTGAGGGAAGCTTAGCAGAAAATCAGCCTCTTTCCGTATCTCTGAATCTCCTGCCGCTGCTATGCCTGTTGTAACTGGAGCGAGGCAGCGTGGCTCTGGCTGATTCAGGATTTTATGGCGAATGAGCTAGAACAGATATGGCCTTGCTGGCAGGAATCCCAAGCTCATATACTTTCTGCAGATCTCTGACTTGAGTAATGAAAATTCAGCCACGCAATCCAACTGGGAGCCAGGTAAACAGAGAGAGAGGGGGGAACAGGAAAAGGTAAATTGAATCATGATGCAAATGTTAAGTGGAGGGCAAGGGAGAGGCCAGGCCTGAGCTGGGGACGAACTTTGATCTGCAACCAGGATCTCTCACTAACTTTCTGACGGGATCAAATTAAATGCGGTCAACGGAGGTGGCTGCGTGGCAGAGATCTGCAGAATCGACTCCCCTGCTAAAGAGGGGGCCGTGTCTCCTGCCTGAGGACTGTCCTGTCTCGCCCATGTCCTGTGAGTCCCTGGCATTGGGCTGGGACCACCGGAGCTCATTTCTGCCAGGGGTCAGGACTCGGCACAGGTGACCAGCAGCTGCAGCCTCTGGAAATGTGAGAACACAGTGCTTTTGTTTGCTTACTTCCAGCTTCAACCCTGGCCGATGGGCTTCAGCTTGGATCTGGCCAGGTCTTCATGTTTGTGCAGACTGACTTTCTTCTCAAAACTATTTCTGTTGTTTAGTTGCTAAGTCGTGTCCAACTCTGTGACCCCACAGGCTGTAGCCCACCAGGCTCCTCTGCCCATGGGATTCTTCAGGCACGAATACTGGAGTGGGTTGCCATTTACGATCTCCCAGCCCCAGAGGCGGTCTCCTCTGCTCCTGTGGAAAGCCTGTCTGCTAGAAAGGCACACATCTTTGTGTGCAAACGATTGGAATCACTGCTAGCAGCAGCCCCGCTGCAGATGCACAGATTCCGTGAACTTGCGCTGGATTCTCGGGCCATTTCACTGTTTACTCCTGGCCTCAGGAGTGACAGATTTTAGGGACCCCCTAAACAGAAATATTGTCTATGTTGTGGATTCAAAAACAGAAAACAGAGAGCTGGCTGAGCCAGGATCCGCTGGATGCTCCGAGGCAGGAGAATGCGGACCCTTGCGCCTGCCAGCTTCATCCTAAGAAGTCTGCCTTGCGGTCCCCTGCTTGGCAGTCTGGTTGGAGCGATAACAGGGCACATAAACTCACAAAGTCAAAAGCGGATGCAAGGCTTTGCCGGGCCGTGTGTCCAGCAGAAAAGATCAACAGGAGCAGGCTCTCGGGAGACGCTTGGGGTGAGGGTACAGAAGGCGAGCTCTTGGGCCCCTGTGCTGCGTTTGACCCTGCTTGGGGAGTTACCAGGGTCGACCTGGGCAGGTTGAGTGCCCTCTCTGTGCCTGGGTTTCCTCTAATGTGGATGGATTAGCAGGATAGACAAGGAGGATTAGATTAGTTCTATGTCCAAAGCACCTGGAGAAACATCTCGCTTATAGGAAGTGAGTGCCCTCGTTTTATGGGCCAGCTGATGATGCCTTTTTCCTGATCAATGGAGCTTATAGGGATCCATGGGAATGAACCGCCCTGTCTGGTGGGGTTCAACAGGCAAGGCTTTCCAGATGGGGAAGGATGTAGGTGGAGCCTCGGAAGACAGTAAGGTTTTGGCAGAGGAAACAAGGAAACTGCAAGAATGCAGGCCAGGAGACTTGTTCTGGGGTCGGGGTGGGGGGACCCGGTCCTATTTCGTGGCTCACTCTTGAGGGTCAGTACCCTTTGGGTGAGAAGCTGGTCTGGATGGATCCTGAGAATGAAGCACAAAAGGCTGGAACAGTATGTCATCCAAACCCGCTGACTCCTGGGCTCGTGAGCTGGGGTCATCTGTCAGGGAGAAGCGGCCAGCTCTGGCTGAAGCCGGTGGTTTATTTTGGAGAAACACAAGAAACCCTGAGAGCAAGACTGAGGCAAGAAATGGCTGGTGGAAGGGAAGGAGGATTTTATTAAAGTGCCATCACTGGGTTGGAACGAGAGCTCAGTACCAACTGGACTCAGATCAGCATGGACCTGTTTGGAGGATATCAAAGATGGATCTGTGATGGGAAGCAGCTGGAAGATGGAGGCACTTTGACTGCAACATTCGAAAGGAGTCCACTCTTGATCACGTGTTGAGACTGTGTTGGCGCTGAGAAAAGCAAGATGAAGTCTTACATTTTTATTATTTTTTTTAGATGTTTTTGTTCTTATTTTAGAAAGTTCACACAGCTTTCCCAGCTCTGTCCCAGCCCTGGCTTCAGTGACCCCATCCACTCCTAATGCCCTATGATGACAGTAACAGGCCAGAGGGGAGGCTGGGCCATGGCTTGGGGGCCCCCTCTGACTCCATTGCAGTCCCAGGGCCCCGGCGACAGCAGTGAGGCAGCTGGTCAGAGTGTGGGTGGGGGGCCAGGAAGCATCTTGGTCCTCCTGGTCCTGAGAAGGAGCGAGAAACAGGAGGTGGGCACAGGAGACATCTTGGAAGGGCCTGCAGGCGCAAGGGTCTCTCTCTCTCTACTCATAATGTTTCCTTCTGCCGCCCCTTACTCCTCCTTTCAGCTCGCCCTGCGTGCTGGCCTGTCACAGGAGTCCATCTTAACCCACGGTATCCTGAGCCCCCGCACCAGATGGAGACACCTCCTCGCCCTCTTGCTGTAGACGTCGCCCCGCTGGTGATGAGTTACCACTCACGTGCATGGCGTCCGCATAAGACCTACAGCCCTCAGCGTTTCTGGGCTCCTCCCACAGACCGAGCCCCAGACCCCTAGGAGCAGGATGCCTCCTTTTCAAGCCAGAACCCCCAGAATTCAGTCCCTGTAGAGTTTGCTTAGACTGTGGCCAGGAGTGCCGGGCTAGGAGGGGCCCTGGCTTGAGCCTCTGAGAATCGGGGACCTTGAAAATTCGATCCCGGAATTTGATTTTCAGCTGAAATTACTGACGGCTAAATGCAACACAGAATTAGCCTGTGGTGGTGGCTCGGGGTGTTGATTAGCCACCGAGATCTGGGAGCCCCGGAAGACTGCTGTGAGTTCTAGGGAGAAGCTTCCTGGCCCCCCACCCACTTTGCAATGTGGAGGACATGGGTTTGATCCCTGGTAGGAGAGCTAAGCTCCCACGTACTGCAGACCGACTAATCCCGAGAGCCACAGCTAGAGAGGCTGTGCCCCAGTGAAAGACCCCACATGCGGCAACGAAGACCCGATGCGGGCAAACAGATCAAGTAAGTATATAAAAAGTGAACCAGATCTAAATGTTGTTAAAGAAAAAAAGATTGACTGGGTCAATTCAAACCAGGTTTTAGCTGGCTTAAATAAGCATATTGGGCTCCAGGTGGCCCGGAACCCCTAGCGTACTAGTACACACCGTGACGTGATGAGGCATTGCTGTCCCCTGAACCTTAGGAGTCGGTTGTTTAAAGCATATCCAACCTTTTATCAGCCTAGGTTTTTCTTGGGATTAAAGATAAATTAGATAGTGGATTTTGAGTATATGGTCTCCAACTCCCTGACTAATTTATCTTGAAGGGAGAGAAACTATCCAGTAGGAATGGAAATTGACAAAAAGCCTGCATTGAATCCATCGGTTAATTAACAGGGATATATTGGCAAAATAATTAGCTGATTCTTTTTGCAATCTGAGTGAGTGTGGTAGGAGGAAAGTGTGTTCCTGTTTGGCCTAAAAGTTACTCACATTTCTCAGGTGGGTGCAAAGGGAAGGTGTCTAGGGAGGGGGAAATTTGCATCACTTATTTATTCCTTGAAAAATTGTCCGTTATGTCTAAGACACAGGTTTTAACTTTTGAAACACACTCCATACAGACGCACAGAAACACAAATTTCAGACACACATACAGAGAAACGCACACATACATAGACACATATACACACAGACCCACACTTACACTCTGCCCTTAAGAAATTTTACACAGACGCCTTCTTCACCTTTTGAAGGGACATGTAACATCAATTTAAAACAATTTGGTTTTGGGGCAAGAAAATGATCTGACTTTGGCAAAGACAAGAAGAAAAGTACTAAGACCATCTATTAACATCTATCTGGGCTTGTGTTCAGTATTCATTCAAGTTAATAATCATCACTCCTCTCCAAACCCCACCCCGTGATACTACTGGATTATATAATAGACCTCAATAACTCTAAATGAGCTATTATATTCTGCCATATAATTATATATTTAGGACACATGTATGGTTAAAAAAAGAAATCCACAGAAAAGCAGTGAAACAAATTGCAGAGCAATTTCAGTGACTGATTGTATTTAAGCTGCAGTGTGTCCGCTGTTCTCATTTTTTTTTTTTTTTTCTCTCTCTACTCATAATGTTTCCTTCTGCCGCCCCTTACTCCTCCTTTCAGCTCGCCCTGCGTGCTGGCCTGTCACAGGAGTCCATCTTAACCCACGGTATCCTGAGCCCCCGCACCAGATGGAGACACCTCCTCGCCCTCTTGCTGTAGACGTCGCCCCGCTGGTGATGAGTTACCACTCACGTGCATGGCGTCCGCATAAGACCTACAGCCCTCAGCGTTTCTGGGCTCCTCCCACAGACCGAGCCCCAGACCCCTAGGAGCAGGATGCCTCCTTTTCAAGCCAGAACCCCCAGAATTCAGTCCCTGTAGAGTTTGCTTAGACTGTGGCCAGGAGTGCCGGGCTAGGAGGGGCCCTGGCTTGAGCCTCTGAGAATCGGGGACCTTGAAAATTCGATCCCGGAATTTGATTTTCAGCTGAAATTACTGACGGCTAAATGCAACACAGAATTAGCCTGTGGTGGTGGCTCGGGGTGTTGATTAGCCACCAAGATCTGGGAGCCCCGGAAGACTGCTGTGAGTTCTAGGGAGAAGCTTCCTGGCCCCCCACCCACTTTGCAATGTGGAGGACATGGGTTTGATCCCTGGTAGGAGAGCTAAGCTCCCACGTACTGCAGACCGACTAATCCCGAGAGCCACAGCTAGAGAGGCTGTGCCCCAGTGAAAGACCCCACATGCGGCAACGAAGACCCGATGCGGGCAAACAGATCAAGTAAGTATATAAAAAGTGAACCAGATCTAAATGTTGTTAAAGAAAAAAAGATTGACTGGGTCAATTCAAACCAGGTTTTAGCTGGCTTAAATAAGCATATTGGGCTCCAGGTGGCCCGGAACCCCTAGCGTACTAGTACACACCGTGACGTGATGAGGCATTGCTGTCCCCTGAACCTTAGGAGTCGGTTGTTTAAAGCATATCCAACCTTTTATCAGCCTAGGTTTTTCTTGGGATTAAAGATAAATTAGATAGTGGATTTTGAGTATATGGTCTCCAACTCCCTGACTAATTTATCTTGAAGGGAGAAAACTATCCAGTAGGAATGGAAATTGACAAAAAGCCTGCATTGAATCCATCGGTTAATTAACAGGGATATATTGGCAAAATAATTAGCTGATTCTTTTTGCAATCTGAGTGAGTGTGGTAGGAGGAAAGTGTGTTCCTGTTTGGCCTAAAAGTTACTCACATTTCTCAGGTGGGTGCAAAGGGAAGGTGTCTAGGGAGGGGGAAATTTGCATCACTTATTTATTCCTTGAAAAATTGTCCGTTATGTCTAAGACACAGGTTTTAACTTTTGAAACACACTCCATACAGACGCACAGAAACACAAATTTCAGACACACATACAGAGAAACGCACACATACATAGACACATATACACACAGACCCACACTTACACTCTGCCCTTAAGAAATTTTACACAGACGCCTTCTTCACCTTTTGAAGGGACATGTAACATCAATTTAAAACAATTTGGTTTTGGGGCAAGAAAATGATCTGACTTTGGCAAAGACAAGAAGAAAAGTACTAAGACCATCTATTAACATCTATCTGGGCTTGTGTTCAGTATTCATTCAAGTTAATAATCATCACTCCTCTCCAAACCCCACCCCGTGATACTACTGGATTATATAATAGACCTCAATAACTCTAAATGAGCTATTATATTCTGCCATATAATTATATATTTAGGACACATGTATGGTTAAAAAAAGAAATCCACAGAAAAGCAGTGAAACAAATTGCAGAGCAATTTCAGTGACTGATTGTATTTAAGCTGCAGTGTGTCCGCTGTTCTCATTTTTTTTTTTTTTCAGAGTTCCCAAATCTGCTAGACGATATTCCAGAGCTTTCAAGTGTTGGTCTTTATTTTGGGATCAAAATCATTTTGGAAATGTAAAAAGCCTGCTTTCCTGATCTTTTATTTTGGGGACTCATAAAGTAGAAAAAAAAATGGCACCTTATTTATTTTTCTTGGCCAAGTCTTTTATCTGCACGTCCTAGTCAAACAATAACAAGGAGAATGAAAATGAAAGCGGTTTTCGTTAACTGAGCGCTTACTTCTTGCCAAGTACTGTGGTGTGTATTTCATTTCACTTCATCTTAACCTTCACAACAGCCTTATGAGCCGTGAGTTGTGTAAAGACCCCAAAGCATTAAGTTTCTTGCTTTAAGGATACGTGGGTCATAAATAGTGGCATCATGGTCAAAGCAGAGTGGGCTGGTCCGTTCTGATTATGTGGAGTGATAACGACAGCTAATGTATCTTCATTTCGTAAAGTTTTTTCACACATGCTATCTGACTGAGGCTCACAGTAATTCTGAGGGCACAGATTTTGGTGTTGTTCCCATTTTACAGATATGGAACTTGAGGATCAAGGGACTGTGATCCTCCCAAATTCAGCTCACTTCCCAGGAGGGCTGCTGGGGAGTGTGAAGCAAAGCCAGCATGAAAACTGGGTCACCTGAATTTAAATCTGGTGCCACTCATGGTTTCACACTGAAGAAACAAAATCTGAGCAAACCAAGACAAACACACGCTATACCATCTAGGCGCTCGCTCTCTCTTCAGTTGCAAAGACGTGTCTGACTCTTTGCAACCCTATGGACCACAGCCTGCCAGGGCCCTCTGCCCATGGAATTCTCCAGGCTAGAATAGTGGAGTGGGTTGCCATTCTCTTTTCCAGGAGATCTTCCCATCAAACCTGGGTCTCCTGCATTGTAGGCAGATTCTTTACCAACTGAGCCACCAGGCACTAGGAGAGTCTTTTCCCCTCAGGCATCAGCCAGGCTGGCAAAGACACCTCTGTGAACATGGGCACTGGGGAGCCCGCCCAGCTGTGTGCCCCTGCTTGGTGAGGCTGGCGGGGCCCTGATGAAGCAGTCCAGCCTCAGCATCTCTGGACCTCAAGCTGACTCCTCTCACAGGCCGGGCGGTGATACAGGGTAAGAACTGGGCAAGCCCAGGCATGCGGAAGAGTGCAGGGGGCTGGCCCAGAGGCCAGAGGTCGAGGGGGCTGCGAGGCAGAAGGCCTGGGGGTCGTGGTGAAGAGCAAACCTCGAGAGCATGGTGTGTGTGGGAAGAATCCTGAAGAGGTCCTTTTCATCTCGAGGATGCGCGCTGGGGGCCTGCAGGCGCGCACACAGCGGCTCCTCATTCATTTAACGCACGATTAGATGTCAGGGCTGTTGGAGCCACATTTTAGGAAATGACTATTCACAAAGGAAGTCCTGGCAGGTTTCCTTATAATCAGCAAAAGGGGGCGGAGGGCTCCGCTGCGGCACCCACGCCAAGTCTCTTAATTTACGAGCGATGTGAGCTTACCTCCGGCTGCCAGAGAGTCAGACATGGGAAGCGATACATACAGTAAGTCGTCGGGGATGTGCTAGATTTTCTCTTTCATTTGACAACCACAGGAAGTGGCCACTCGCCAAGCCATGGGAGGGGGAGGCATCTGGCTGTTCTGCTACGTGCCTGGGTTCCTGAATCACTGGAAGGCCTCACAGGAAAGGCTGCTGGATGGGGTGGGAATGGGCATCCCCAGGTTGGGTCCCTGACATCAGCCCTGGGGCCTGGGTCTCCGCACAGACTGGCCGCCGAAGGGCTCCTGGGACATTTCCAGGTTGGGCCAGGCTCACTCAACTTTGTCATAAGCCTTGTAAATCTAGTTTGGGGTACCTGGGGAGGGGTGGGAAATGGTGCATGATGAACTTCTACATATCCAGATCCTTTCTTTGCTCCCTTCTGGAAAGAGCAACTCAGCAGGACGAGATGCCCATCTGCCTGTCTGCATGAAGGCAGACGGAGGCAGGACTTGGTCTCTCGGCCTGGCTGCTGGGTGCACGGTGTTGCCTACTCTCCTTTCTGAAGCGCAGACTGAGATCTGAAAGTGGAGAAACCACGAGAACTCTCAGCTGATGAGCCAAGGCCAAAGGGCCAGCGGAGAACCCCGCGATACCCGTGTTTGGGAAAGTTGTCTCTGATAAAAGCGATCCCAAAGATGCTGTCATATTTTGCTGAAAAGAATCACAGGGATGAACTCAGGTGACTAAAGCCACAGACAGTGTGTTTGTGCTCAGTCGTGTCTGATGCTTTGCGACCCCCTGGACTGTAGCCCACCAAGCCTCTTTGTCCATGGGCTTCTCCAGGGAAGAATGCTGGAGTGGGCTGCCATTTCCTTCTCCAGGGGATCTTCCCGACCCAGGGATAGAACCCTCATCTCTCGCATCTCCTGCATTAGCAGGCGGATTCTTTACCACTGAGCCACGGGGGAAGCCAGAAGCCACAGACAGTGGGTCCCTTACGCATGCACTGAGTGGGCGTCACAGGAGAGTCAGGGAGAGGACTCCTTCCTCTTCTGCCCCTGGGATGTGGCCTGCTCTCGCAGTTAGAGCGCTGGTTTCATGCCTTCCTTTTCCAGCGGGCCACCATTGCTGTTTGACTTCCCCGAAATAAATATTTTGAAGTTCATCAGAAAAGTTTTCATTTTTTAATTAAGGTAAAAGATTTTGATGGAATAGTTCCCAAACTTTCTTGCTCTTGAGAATTACTTGGGGATCTTTATAACATTCTGATGCTTGGCTCTTACCCCCAGACACCTGATTCAATTTGTGTGTGTGCTGACCTGGGAGTCAGGATTATTCGAAGCTCCGCAAGTGATTGTGATGAACACCATGGTCTGGGAAGCATTGCTCTGGTCTTTTTACTCTTCTTGACATTTCCCAGCAGATCTGTTTAAAAAACCCTTTAGTAAATTTTCCATCTTTTCATAAATCCTTTTCTCCAACTTGCTATTCCTGAATTTTCTAGAGCGTGCTTATTATCATGATGTAGCAGTCCCACAGGACAGGTTCTGTTGCTGTACAAACAGTATCATCTGACATCAACAACGTAGGTTTTATCCTCGCTTAGGCTGCACGACCAGTGTGGGTCCGCAGGGAAACTGCTTGTGGTAGACTTTTGGGGACCCAAGTTGACAGAGGCTTCATTTTGACCCGTGCATCCCTATCACCTTAATTAGAGGAAGAGAGCATGGCAAAATGTGCACCGGCTCTTAAATCTTCAGCTGGGGAATGACTCTTTAGTTGGATTCTCGTTGCAATGGCCCAAGAAAATCATATGGTTTGCCTCCTGTCAAAGGGGTGAAGAAGCACAATCATACTACATTTCTGAAAGAAGGAAAGCCAGAAATATTTGGAGAATAGCAACAGTTATGACCCGTGGATTTCTGATTTAGCATTCAAAATTCTTTCAGTTTGGCTAATTCCGTCAAGACTTTTTTTTCCTTTATGATTTTGAGAAATTAAGAGATTAAATTTGCTTCAAAATGGAAATCCTTCCTTGGCTGGGCCCCAGGAAGGGGGGTACTCAGCTTTTCTCGGGTCCTTTTGTGATTATATTCTTGGTTTGATTACTCTGTTACTAGGATTGCATCTTTACCCCAATAATGGCAAATCCTCCTGATGGCCTGAAACAGCCTGTGATTTTTATGTCTCATGTATGCGAAGTCTGGGTGTCAGCAGTCAAGGGTGGGTTCTGAGCTCTTCGGGACTTAGGTTCTTTCTGGGGTTTTGCTCAACCACCCTTAGTATTTATGCCTTTGTTTTCATGTTTACCAACCCAGTGTTATCAGGTGGCAGCTGCCACTTCAGACGCCTGCTCCAAGACACGTGCAGAGAAAAGGCCGGGGGAAAGGACACAGAAGGGCTCAGTGGCTTCTCTTTGCAAGGCTTTGCCTTTTTATTTGGGAAGGGACCCCCTCTGAGGCTTTTATGTCTGTCTTAATTGGGCAGAGCTGGAGTTGCCTGAGAGCCTGTATCATAGAGGAAGGCGAGGAGACAGACCCAGCCTGCCGTTTAAACCGCCAGCAGTGAGCCAGATTTGTGCTGGAATCTCCAAGTCTAGCCCTTGGGCTGTCACCCCTGAGAAGTCCATAAAACTCCCAAGTTAATTTCTGATAACTTTGTGACCTCAGAAATGGAGTCCAGGCTCCAAGCTGTGAAAACAGTTAAAATACCTTCTATCACAATGTGAGCCTTTACTGGGTAACCTGGGTGGCTCTTTACAACTGACTTCCACTTAGATTTTGGGTCAGGTCACGGTGAGCTACTTTTGTGCCGTCGTTTAGTTGCTACGTCATGTCGGCCTCTTTTGTGAGCCCATGCACTGTATGTGGTTCGCCAGGCTCCTCTGTCCATGGGACTTCCCAGGCAAGCATGCTGGAGTGCGTTGTCATTTCCTTTTCCGGGGGGTCTTCCCCACTCAGGGATCAAACTTGAGTCTCCCGCTTTGGCAGGTGGGTTCTTCACCCCTAAGACACCTGGGAAGCCCACTTAGAGTAATCAGTTCAGTTCAGTTCAGACTTAGTCGCGTCCAGCTCTTTTTTGAGCCCATGGATGGCAGCATGCCAGGCTTCCCTGTCCATCACCAACTCCCGGAGCATACTCAAACTCATGTCCATTGAGTTGGTGATGGCATCCAAACATCTCATCCTCTGTTGTCCCCTTCTGCTCCTGCCTTCAATCTTTCCCAGCATCAGGGTCTTTTAACAGTAAGTCAGCTCTTTGCATCATGTGGCCAAAGTACTGGAGTTCCAGCTTCAACATCAGTCCTTCCAATGAATATTCAGCACGGATTTCCTTTAGGATTGACTCGTTGGATCTCCTTGCAGTCCAAGGGACCGTCAAGAGTCTTCTCCAACACCATAGTTCAAAAGCATCAGTTCTTCAGTGCTCAGCTTTGTTTATAGTCCAACTCTCACATCCATACATGACTACTGGAAAAACCATAGCTTTGACTGTATGGATCTTTGTCGGCAAAGTAATGTCTCAGCTTTTTAATCTGCTGTGTAGGTTGGTCATAGCTTTTCTTCCAAGGAGCAAGCGTCTTGTTACTGTAAGTAATGTATTACTTAGAGTAATACTGAATATAAAAAGTGGAAAATTTCTCTACTAAAACAATATATCTGATGCAATTATAGTTCAGAGACTTTGAATGCCAGAGCTTTAGAATACTGAAGCTGGGTGGGAACTAGGAAGCAGAGCAGTTGAAGTCGAGCATCCCCCATTGAAACGGAGAATTAAGACAGTTACCCAGCACTTCAGGCAATAAGAGGAAGTACTTGTCTTTCTGAGAGTGACCTTCTAGAATCCTGTTCCATAGCATTCCCCAGGCCACCGAAGAGCCACAGGGTTACTGGCATCTTTTCCCTGGACTATTGGGTTTTTTCATTTTGGAGAAAAGTCGTTCTTAGGAGTTAATAGCATTAAGATGTGGCCTGGGCTTTTGGCTGGTAGATCTTCAGTGAAAGCAGATGGCCACAATGGTATTAAAAACTAAAGACTGCAGTAAAGCTTTTAATTGAAAACAATTGGACCCTGCTGGATGGTAATTACCTTGGCTGCTTGCAAATAATATCCTGCCCCTGATGCCGTGAAAAAAAAAGCTGAAACCCAGTGAGCAGGATCTGCTTGATCTGCCTCTAATAAGGATGGAGCTCCCCCATACTACTTTCTCAGGAGTCCGCCAGTAAAATGAGTTAGAAACGAAGGGGAGAATTTGCCTTTGCCGTGGCAAGAACTGTAAAAGCAAAGCATTCCTTTCTAAAACAACCTAGTAGATCCACATTTGGTTGGAGAAGATTGAAATTCCAGCCACCTTCAGGAGAGAAAACATTAAGATGCTTCCCATGCTTCCTTCTTTTCCCAGTTAGTGATAGCCCCTGATGGGGAGGCTGTCTCATTTGGACGATTACCTTTAAGACGTTTGCACAGGGGCTCTGCTCCCCCGACAAGTTGCAGGCCTTGAAAAGCCTATGCTGAATGGGAATGCTGACTTTCCTCTTACAGCTCTACCCTCTCAAAGCTCCCATTGACTCAGATAAGGTTTAAATGTGGAATATAAAACTCAGGAGGCATTGATGTAATAATGCTCTTGCGGACTCAGCCCTGGGGGTTAATGCACAAGGAAATTTTGGCCACAGACTCCATTCTAAATCTAGATAACAGACTGTCTTAGTTAGAAAGGATGATTTGGGGGAGGTGAGGTAGGAGAGGGTCTTAGGAGGCCATGGGTTCAGTGGGTCTCCCCAGAAGCAACCACCTAAGATTCCACCCAGGAACCTTAGTGGTGGTCCCCCAAATACTATTCTTTAAGGGGCTTCAAGTGGTTCTGTTGAAAAGGCCTGATCTAGGCTGGTCTGCAACGTAGTCAGCGTCAGGATCTACATTCCTGGTGGTCATTCCCGCTCACCTGTATCTCCCCTTAGTGAAGCGCTTAGCTTCACATAGATTCAGGCCAGTTAGGTTAGAACCACTCCTTGGTGGCGCTCCTTAGGGCTGCTCACAAAGACTGTTTACCCTTACTTAGGGCCGCAGTAAGCACAGGATTGTTGGCTCCCTTTGCAGTCAGCTGAGGCCACATGACTTGATCTGACCAATGCCATGCAAAGGATGTGGTCACATGACTTGCTCTGACCAATGACATACAAGAGGAAGTGAGGTTCGCCTCTTCAGTGACTGCCTATTCTTCTTCGCTTTGCCCAGGCAACTGGTGGTGCTCTAACCCCATCAGCCTGGCTTCCTGAGTGGCCAGGCTGCAGCTGACCTCTGTGGGCTGAGCATAACCTCGACGTCCTGTCCTTCCTAAATCAACGTTTAGCAGAGCTGGGTGGGCTCCTGAGGGCGACCTCGACTTCATGGTGAGGCTGGAGTAAAGTGAGGTGGGTGCGTGCAGACCACTGGAGCGATGACACTGGGGGGAGGTCTGTGCACCTGCCACCACCCTCATAAGCTCCCGTCGGGGAGCCGGGGCCTTAATCTGGAGAGGCTGCTCATTTCCACCTACAGACTTCCCTTGCTCCTGGTCACCAGGGTCACTGTTGGGGGCAGCGCAACAGTCCCAATGCTTTAGCCAGCCTGTGAGAGCAAAGCCCACAGAAAGCCAGGGAGCTGCCACCTCTCTATTAGCATGCGATGGTTACTTAGTCCTGGAGAAGTGTAAAACACCTCCTTAGCTTCAAGTACATCGTGATAGTTTATAGAGCAAAAATGAAACACAAAGGCCCAAACAAAAGAGAGAGAATGCATATGAGAGATTAAAAAAAAAAAGCCTCCTCTTTGCTCCGGTGACCCTGGCTTGGCTGTTTCCTTCTGGAATATTCTCAGCTGTTTTCAGCAGTTATCTTCAGTAGTTGCGTGCCACACCACCAGGTGGACAGTTATTTTGTTCTGCATTTTATTTAATAAGAGCACGATTCCTTGGATTATCCTGTGTGACCCCTTCTTGGTTTTCAGGGCAGTTAGCTCTGTTCCATTCTGGAACGTTCTCTTTCTAGAGCAGCCAGGATATTTCCCCGTCTCTGATGAAGTGTCGCCCTGGCGGTCCCGTCACATGATCCTGCTCTCTCCCAAGAGAGAGCGTGGAGGAGCCATGGGTGTCAAGCTCCTTCCCCAAGGGGCAGGCTTCTCTTCCTTCCTGCTGGGGGACGTCTGCCCTTGGATGTCTTCAATGGCAGGAGTCCTCTGAGGCCTGAGATGACCAGTGTCTCTATGGGGGCGGTGCTGGTGCACTTTTTAGGGAATCCTTCTTTACATTGAAAACAGTTTCTCCCAGTAGCTCCCACTGTTCTGACCATGGGTCCTTGGCGTATGAATCTGACCCTTTTCTATGTGACACCTGTTGAAATATTTGAAGGCACTGTTTTAAAATAGTGAAGACACTATTGAAGACACTATTCCTTTTTGTCTATGAGTTATTTTCTTTAGGCTACACTTAATCATTTTTTCATTCATTGCTCATACAGTAGAATCCCTAGCCTTGTAATCATTCCGTCATTCCATCAAAGGGCGACTTGGCTCTCACCCTTTTAGAGATCCAGCTCTCAGAACTTGAGCCCATGCCATTTAGAGTCTCGGGGTGTTCAGAGCTCCTAATACAGATTAAAATGATTTTCAAACCGTTGGGTCATATTTCTTTTCATTTTTAAAAATTTTATTTCTCTTGGTGCCTCTAATTTTTTCCCATTTCCTTTCTTTTCATTTCTCTCTTCCCCTTCTCTCCCCTCTTTTTCTGCTTTAATCTGTTGACCACACAGGCTGGTTTTGGGACCTGGGGGCTGTATCTGGGGCTGGGGATCAGGCTGCATTGGGAGTCTCCGACAGCAGAAGTTCTGGAGACAAAGAAAGCACAGCATCACCTGAAGAGAGTGTGTCCAGATCCTTCCTCACATGTGCTCAGGGACAAGGAGCAGTGATGGGGCCCCAGGAAAGGATGCAGCTGGGGTTCAGGGTTAGAAAAGGGAGCACAGGCCACTTCACTGCGACTGAGGAATGGTCTTCTGCAGCCTCAAGCAGTGTCCTCTTGGGGACCAAAAGGAGCTCAGGCTTTGAATACAATTTTTGAATCATTGCCTTAGTCTTATTCAGCACTAAAAATTTCAGTTTTGGTGACAGTGCCAGAATATGTGTATAAAGGCTATAAAAGAGACTCCTTGATATTGGATTTTGTTTGAGAAAGATATAATGGGAAAGCAAGTCAGCTTCAAACATCCCATAATTTTTCATGGGCAGTTAAGATAGCTACTTGCTGTTGGTATTATGCTGTATAATTGTACAGTGTAATTGCTTCTTGTAGTCCCATAGTATCTATTCTGTAGCATTCTATTTTATAGGTATTTTTAAGGTGTATTTTTTTTTTTATATTGATTTGGCCCTTACACAGCAGTAAGCTGCTCTTGGATTGATTAGATTCTAGAGTGAAGCTGAAACATTTAGTGCATTGATTCTTCATCTGTAAAGCTGTTTATTTGCAGTTCTGCATATATTTATTATCATGGTGTAAGTAATGTTAACATTAAAAAGAATATTGGGGGGGGGTGTGTGTGTGTATTCCTTGTGATCAATTGACAATCCTATGGTTATCTCTTTCCAGATGTTGCCCAGGGTGGTCCTGTGGTTAAGACTCTGCCTTGCAAGGCAGGGGGCGTGGGTTCAATCCCTGGGCAGGGAACTAAGATCCCACATAAGTCGGGGCAGCTGAGCCTGCTGGCACAACTAGAGAGCCTGCACTGCATGGACAGTCAAATAAATACAATTTACTAAAAAACGATGCTACTCAGATGAGTCTAGGTCAGTGATAGAAAACATAAAGCTTTGCCCAGTGGCTTACCTTCTGGGCAGACACTGTGGGTTTATACCCTTATCAGGCCTAGAACAGTGCCTGAATAATGTTTGTTGGTTGAATGATTCCAAGGCGGGGCGGGAGTTATTGTTGAACCTTCCAGAAATGGACACAGCCAAATCCTCCCCCTTTATTTTCCTTGAGCAAAAATGGGATGATTCTTGCTGCCTCTTAGAGAAAAAGCACGGAGCCCGGAAGAACTGATTCTGGCTGTCTCACTCATCCCTTGATGGAGACCTCTTAAAGTTCCTTCGTGGTCGTCTTTAGCGTTTTATTGATGATGTTCTGGTGGTGACTACAATTTATATATGCAAATAGTATCTGTCTTTAGATGTTAGCTTATTTTGACCAATTGCTATTCTTTTCTTCCCATTTTGCTCCCGTTTGGGTGACCAGTGGTAGTATGTAGGCGAGCAGACTGAAGTTCATTGGGGGATGAATGGCAGGGGGAGGCTTTCAGGATGGAATGGAGCCTTATTCTTGGAATTGGCATTAAGATTTCAGAGGAACTGGGGGCCGTTTAGTGCACGATTCTTAAATGTTTGAAATATTCTCATTTTCTTTCTCCACATTTTGATGTGCGGAGTAAAAATCAGAGTGAAGAGGGAAAGCTGGTTTTTGATTGAAGGCAGGAAAGATGGATGGAGGCAGAGCGTGAGAGGCAGATCTGGCCTCTCTGGCTTCATCCAGATGGATGTGGGCCCGTGACTGGCTGGAGGAGCCTGATTTAGTTTATCACTGTTAGAGGCGGTTGACCAAGGAAGCCAGGAAGCATACTCACAGCTCTCTATCAAGTGAATAATTTACTCCCTTCCCTCGGATAGAGTGAAATCTGTAAAGCCTTTGGGACTTCTTGAATAAAGTGCTTCACAAACATGTCAGATGAGTTTCAGTTTTATTACAGAGGAGCCTGGTTAGGATGGGAAGTGGGAGTTGAGTTAAACATAAGGATTTATTGCCTGAGGGAGCCTCTTGGAACATAATTGCTTTAAGAAACAAATGTGTGATAAAGAAGTGAAAATTACCTGCGTGCTATAAATTTTATTTGATATAGTTACATTTGAATGCAGGTGCAAGTCATTTTTTTTGGTAAATAATTAGTATTATATCTGTAGCCTTGCAAAAATCCCCTGTTATCACTTGAGTGTAGTGATCTTCCCTCCTGATCTCCAGCTAAGCCTCTAGCTACTGGGCCTGACAGGTGTGTGCACAGCAAGCCCCCACAGCAGTCACTAAGTTCTGGAAATGGGGGAGGCAGGTGGCATGCGTGTGCGTGTGCCTGGGTGCATGCGTGAGTGTGTGTGTGTGCTGGTGCATGAGTGTGACTGGCTGCTACACAGGGAGGGTGAAGGAGGGGAAGTGGGAACAGGAGTTAGGGGAGAGGGCTGGGCTTGACAGAGGCATCTGCTCTCCAAGCTCTGCATTTCCCCCTCAAGAAGAGCAAGCTGTGGGCACGTGAAGGACCCGATGCGCCGACTGTATTGTTGAAGGGGCGGGAGTGGGTGCTGAACCAGCAGAGCATTCTGTGCTCCAGGGGGGGAGGGCTCATTCCTTGATGTCATCCAAAACGGAAGTGGGCTTCAGTTGCAGGAAATGAGAAGAGAAATAATAGGAGACGTCTTTGAATGAGCTTAGCACCACGCCTGGCAGCGTAATTCTGAGTACTTAAGACAGCCTTCTTTCTTTCTCTCTCACCCTCCCTCCCTCCAGCCCTCTTTCTTTGTTTCTTTCTCTCTTCCTTTCCCTTCCTTCTTTCCTCTACTCCCTCCCCCATCTTTCTTCTTCTTTTTTAACTGTGATTATCCAGACGTGGGTGTTTGCCAAGCATTTTCTTTTTTGTAATTTCATTAATATTTCATTCATGTGTTTATTTTTGGCCATGCTAGGTCTTTGTTGCTGTGTGGGCTTTCCTCTAGTTGCCAGGAGCGGGGGCCACTCCGTGTCGGTGCGTCTGGACTTCTCATCGCTGTGGCTCCTCGCGTGGAGGAGCATGGACTCCTGAGCGTGGGCTTCAGCGGTTGCGGCCCCCGAGCCCCAGGCACAGGCTTGCTAGTTGCGCTGCCCGGGCTTACTGGCTCTGTGGTGCGTGGGATTTTCCCAGTCCAGGGATTGAACCCATGTCTCCTGCTCTGCAGGTGGGGTCTTTCCCACTGGGCCACCAGGGAAGCCCACTTTCTTTCTTAAGATGTTTCCCTGTGGCTGCTTCAGTTGATCAGTTGCTGTACTCAATCAGATTGTATTCTTAGGAGACACCAGGTCAGAGGCCACAGAGGTCAGTCGGGGCAAGTGAAGGGAGCGTTGTGACCCACAGACCAAAGCATTTTGGCACTTAAATAGGCTAGAGGAATTTATCTTCTAGCTTTCTTCTTCTCTCAGTTTATTTGTTATTAAAGCAGCTTTGGATCTACCAATGTACATTATATATTACATAATATATATAATTACATACTTATATTATTTCTTTATATATAACTATAATTATATGTATAATTATATTATGCTTTTTATACAGAACTTTGTGATGACATATAATGTATTACTTATCTCTTATTTATTGGAGTCATAAGGCTGGGTATAGAAGGGGGTGGCAGCGTCAAACCATTCCTCTGTCTGGCAGCTGCTGACAGCCCTGCTCCTTCGCCACCTCCCTGGGGCGGCAGAATACTTAGACAAAATGCAGACATGCCTCTTTCTTTTAGGGCAATAATTATTATCAAGCAATTCATTTTAATCATATGCATGCAAAGTTAAGCAGCAACAAAGCAACTAGTTATTTTTGGAAAATACCTTGAACGTGTCTTCCCCTCATAACCTCTCCATGTTGGTGGCTCAGATGGTAAAGAATCTGCCTGCAGTGCAGGAGACCCGGGTTCGATCACTGGGCCGGGAAGATCCACTGGAGATGGGACTGGCATCCCACTCCAGTACTCTTGGCTGGACAATCCCATGGACAGAGGCGCCTGGCGGGCTACAGCCCATGGGGTCGCAAGAGTTGGGCATGACTGAGTAAGCAGGATGTTGCTGTCTCATGGGAGAGCTGGCTCCAGGGCCACTGATCCAGTTTTGATCGCAAGGGCACTCTCATGCTGCCCTGCCGGATAATATGTATGGTGACTTAAGATTTGGGTTCGCTTAAACTGATTGAGAATTCCTAGGCAAACGGTCATCGGCCTGAGCTTCTGAATCCCAGACGGCTAACCCGAGAAATGTTTCATGTGCTCCCGGGATGCCCAGGGGCAGGGGACTAACCCATGGTGCAGGCTTACCAGTCTTGCCCTGCAGCCCTGCTTGCAGCCTGGCGGGAAAGCTCGTGTTTGCCCTGATGTGCTCACAGATGGTTCGCTGTTGAAGCAAGTTTCCCCTTATCCTGGATGATTTTTAGAACAGAAAAGCTGTGCACCTGTGCTTGGGTAGCTGGTTCAAAAGAGATCATTATTCTCACTAAACACAGAGCAGGTCAGAGTGGTTTCCTGAAACATCTGGTTTGGGCACTGGCCTCAGGTTCCAACATTCATGCTCATAATAAAATGAGGCTTAATAGTCACCTCTGTAGTCCTGCTAGAGGCAGGTTTTAGCAGGAAAGCATCAAGTAATATAGCAAGGTGGTTGACTAAGAGGCTAACTAACAAAAGAGCCACTTGACTCTGCTCTTATGAAGCTGACGGGACAAGGGGTCATGGCTGTGATGTCCTCGTGAACAAGGACTATTCATTTTTGCATACCAGCCCTCAGTGCAGCAGCAGGATGCTGTGGGCAGAGGAAAGTGTTTTCTGAATGAATAACTGAAAAGGGCAGAAGATGAAACAATAAGCGATATTCTCGGAGAGACAGACTGCTCATTTCCACATTGCCATGCAACGCTAGCCCCAGGCCCAGGGTGGGAAGTGTACCACAGCTTCCTTGCTATTCTGCCACGTGAAGGGTGGGGTGGGCAGAATTCAAAGCCCAGTGACCCACCCCCTTGTATAATTCCCTCCTCCAGAGGAAATCTAGCTTGTCTTTAACCACAGAATTTGGCAAAGGTGAAGGGATTTTGCATCTGTAGTTTAAATCCCTAACCAGTCTACTTTAAGTTGATCAGAAGGGAGATTATTTTGTGTGGGCCTGACCCAATCAGGTGAGCCTTTTTTAAAAGAAATTCTGGAGGCCAGAGACCAGTCCTCATGGAAACTACCTTCCTTATTTTATCGTGGTCTTTATTACGTGGGACATTATTCTGCATACACAACATTTGCAAAATGAAATTGGGGGTCTTGCAATAGAGGCAGGATTATATAACGTCAGTGACAGTGATGTTGGTAGATGTTCCAGTCTTTTGATAGCCCTGGAAAAGGGAGCCTCTGATAGAGGTATTTCAGCTAATGAGTAAAGAGTAGACAGTTGACAAGGAGGTGATGTGTACACATTTTAAAATATTTGGAGGGACACTCGGAAGCAGTGATGATGTGCTCTGACTTTCTCACAACGGAGCCTTTTTCAAGCACCAAGGAATTGAATATATTAATAGAATGTAAGATAGGCTGTGACCTCGCCCCCTGTCGATACTTGGGGTGTTGTTTGTTTAATAATAACCTGAAATGATGTTAAAATTAACAAAACAAATTTATTTTTATGGTTTTCAATTCAAGATAAACCCCAGTCTACTGGTTTTTATCACTATAAAATACTGATTTCTGTTTTATGTGAATTCACTGTGCCAGATTTTCTTCCTAACAACTTAATGATAACAGAACTCCCTGTAATAAATCATACATAATGCAAGTCTGATGTAAACTCCCAATCCTTTATTCCAAGAAGCTGGTGAAAGCCCATAGCTAGACTGGACAGTGGGACGTGTCCACTGGTCTGAGTTCTGGTCCAGATGAAGGTGGTCCTTTTCTCTGTGTTCCATGCAGGTCTGCATTTGGCTACTTTTTATCTAAGAATCTTCATGATCTTTTAGGGAAAAACCAGGGTTCAATTCAGTTCAGTCGCTCAGTAGTGTCCGACTCTTTGTGACTCCATGAATTGCAGCCCGCCAGGTCTCCCTGTCCATCACCCAACTCCCGGAGTTCACTCAGACTCATGTCCATCGAGTCAGTGATGCCATCCAGCCATCTCATCCTCTGTCGTCCCCTTCTCCTCCTGTCTCCAATCCCTCCCAGCATCAGAGTCTTTTCCAATGAGTCAACTCTTTGCATGAGGTGGCCAAAATACTGGAGTTTCAGCTTTAGCATCATTCCTTCCAAAGAAATCCCAGGGCTGATCTCCTTTAGAATGAACTGGTTGGATCTCCTTGCAATCCAAGGGACTCTCAAGAGTCTTTTCCAGCACCACAGTTCAAAAGCATCAGTTCTTTGGTGTGCGTTGGTAAATATTCAGCATTGATTCAGAGTATTAAACGTCCCTTGGCATTCTTGAGGTTGTTCCTCTAAAGATGGGCTGTAAATTGTTCTACTTGTTATTGTTTAGTTGCTAAGTCATGTCTGACTTGTTTGTGACCTCCTGGTCTGGAGCCTGCCAAGCTCCTCTCTGTCCATGGGATTTCCCATGCAAGAATGCTGGAGTAGGTTGCCATTTCCCTCTCCCGGGGATCTTCTAGATCCAGGGATCAAACCTGTGTCTCCTGCATTAGCAGGTGGATTCTTTACTGTCTGAGCCATCAGGGAAGCCAAAACTGTCCCACTGCTCCCTTGTAGCCTTGGGAATGCTCTCTGCTCTGCACTGGGCTACGGGGCTAATCCAGCACACTGTGAGTGTCTGCTTGCTGTGTTCTCTATCTTGTTGTTGCCTTGCTGGGGTGATGGAAAACACTCTCTGATTCACAGGTTGATGGGAGGAATAACTGCTGTTGGAATTCAAGCTGAGAACAGACTTGCCAAACTGGGCAGAGATTCACCCAGTGTCTTGACCCTTCCCGATCATGTAGCGGAAAAGCTTGGGGACCCCTGGATGCCCCTGTTACTCTTCTCATGACCAGTGTGACACGGGCTGTGATGGGTAAGGGTATAGACTCGGGGGCTGGACGGCCAGCCTCCGAACCCCAGTTCTTCCTTTCTTGGAAGCGTGAATTGGAGAAGTGATTCTGCCTCCCAGGGCTTTCTTTTTCTCCGTTGCAGCAAGAGTATCCTTATTGTTTCTGCCCGAGGTTTGTTATGAGGACTGTTGCTGTCTAGTCGCTAGATCGTGTCTGATTCTCTGCGACCTCATCGACTGTAGCCCACCAGGCTCCTGAGTCAATGGGAGTTTCCAGGCAAGAGTGCTGGAGTGGGTTTCCATTTCCTTGGTGAGCTATTATCTGGGGTGTGCTAAGTAAATGTCAAATAAGTGTTTGTTATAATACATTGGACGGATGCCATTGCACTGAAACATGAATTAACTCTGAGATTTTAGGCAAAAGGTGACACAGAGCAGCCCGGCGGAGCGTGGGCGCCTGTGTGTGGCTGAAATGACCCCGAGTTAGGTGTGCGCAGCACCATTAAACCTTCCTCAAATGTCAGCGCCCGATATTGGCACATGGAAAGTTTGCTAGGATTGAGGGCTCTAAATTATTCATGAAGGTTTTGCAATCTTGAATCCTTTAATTCCATCACAGCTCTAGTACAAAAGACAAAACCAATGTTTTCTGATTATAGATTTTGTAAAATAAGATCCCTTCAGCTGTGCCAGATTGGCGAAGCTATTTTTTTTTTTTTTTAATATAGGGCATGGGCTGCTGTATCTGTTGCTTCAGTGAAAGCCTGGAACTGGAGAAATACCAGGAGAAACCTTACTCCCTGAAAGGAGAAATCATGAGCAGAGATGTTTTAATCTCTGGATGTGGTATCAAGCTCGTGAGACTGCTTTGGGGTTTCTGTGCTGAAGATGGTAACCTGATTCTTTCCTAGGTGAAGCAATGGCTGTCTAGTGTGCGTGGTGCCGAGTTGCTTCAGTCATGTCCGACTCTTCTTGACCCCATGGACTATAGGCGCCACGTTCTTCTATCCTTGGGATTCTCCAGGCAAGAATATCGGAGTGGGTTGCCACTCCAGCATTACCTTCTCCAGGGGACCATCCCAACCCAGGAAGCAAACACACGTCCCTTATGTCTCCTGCATTGGCAAGTGGGTTCTCTACCACCAGTGCCACCTGGCACTTAGAGTCAAAGGCGTGAGTTTTGGGGCCTTTCTTGTGGGCGAAGTGCCGTCATCGAGTCCCTGGCCTTTGTGCCTTTCTGCCCACTTGGCCCCCTGCTATCGTTTCCCCCTACCTCTGTAGTCCAGCCCATTCTTTAAGCCCCAGAACAGAAATACCCCCTCCCAGGGCCTCTCTCCAGACTGCGACGAGGGGAAGCGATCTCTCTCCGCTCGGACTTCCCCAGTTCCATCCTCCAGCCCCTTCCTCCTCCATGCGGATGTATTGTTGGCCTGTCTGTCTGCCTCAGATTTTCAACTAGAATGTAATTTCAACAAGAAATGAATTCTGTTCACATTTCTTTAAACTCATGCACTGCCAAGCACAACAGATGCTAAATAAATAGCTACCAAAGGATTGGATCCTTGGACCTTCAAATTCTAATCCTGGTTCTGCAGCCAACTTGCCAAAGTAGCCTTCGGCAGGTTAGCCACCTGCACTCTCACACAGATACACCTTAATAGTAATAACATCATAACAGTAGATTGCACTTAGTGAATGCTTGTTAGTTTCGAAATTGTTCTAAGCACTTGACATGTGTTGACTAATTTAATCCTTATTCCACATCTATAAAGCACGCCACCATCATGTTATAGTGGGGAAACTGAGGCACTGAGCCGTGGGTTGAGCTGCCTGAGGACACAGCAGGAGCCGTGAGGGACAGAGGTCTAGGGTTTAGACCCAGGCAGGCTCTGCCTCGGTCTCTGGATGACATGACCAGTGGTAACCCTACCTGGTGCCGTGGTAGCTTGGTGAGACTGTGGTCACTCAAACCCTCGTCTGGGCGTGGCCGTGATGGGACTGGGAAGGAGTTACTGAAGGGGTGGCGGAGCATGAGATGCTTCAGTCCTGTCACCAACCCAGGGGACGTGAATTGGAGCGAAATCCGGGAGACAGTGAAGGACCGGGCAGCCTGGCCAGCTGCAGTCCTTGGGACTGCAAAGAGCTGGGTGCCACTCTGCGGCTGCACAACCACCACTAAGGCCTTGACTCAGCTGGCTTGAAGTGGGGAGATGATCTTGGGTCATCTGTGAGCCTGACTTCATCAGCTGGTTTACAAACAGGGCTGTTGCTGCTGCTGCTAAGTCGCTTCAGTCGTGTCCGACTCTGTGCTACCCTGTGGATAGCAGCCCACTAGGCTCCTCTGTCCCTGGGATTCTCCAGGCGAGAACACTGGAGTGGGTTGCCATTTCCTTCTCCAATGCATGCATGCATGCCAAGTCGCTTCAGTCGTGTCCGACTCTGTGCTACCCTATGGACAGCAGACCTCCAGGCTCCTCTGTCCCTGGGATTCTCCAGGCGAGAACATTGCAGTGGGTTGCCATTTCCTCCTCCCCTAAACAGGGCTGAGGCTTCCCCAGAGAGTGCGCGGAGGTTCTGCCCGTCTGTGCCGAGGAAGCCCGTCCTGGCATGGTCTTCCCTTTCTTGCCCTCAGCCTCTGCTCGTGTTCACTCTGCTCGTGTTCGTCTCGCCCTGGTTGTGCTCGCCTGGCTGGGCCCTGACCGAGACACGCCAGGATTCCTCCCCGGTGCTCCTGCAGCCGCCTCAGGCTCCCCGCTCTGAGGCCCCTGCCCCCTTAGATCCCCTCTGCCCACCCTCGGGGCTGCGGTGAGACTCCTCCCCTCCCCGGCTCAGGTCTGGCCCTGAGGCCACGCAGGGTGGAACAAATGCTCCTCTTCGGGGCTGCAGCCCATGGCGTCCAGCACTTGGAACACGCTTCTTGGCATCGTAGGTAATTCCATCCCCTCCTGGCAGCGGGCGGGGAGCAGTGGCAGGGTGGTGGCCAGCCTCATATCTCTCATCAGTAGAGAGTGATACCAGCCCAGTAGTGCCCATTAGTGGATACAAAGGATTAACATTCTCTTGGGCCGAGTTGAAAGGGCTGGCCCTCGCGCTTTGGTGGTCAGAGCGTTTGCTTTGCTTCCTGGAGTGCTGAGAAGCGCCTTTAAACAGGGGCGACAACAGAGCTCGAGTCATTAGGACGCCAGTGACAAGCTGGCGATGGCCACACGAACGGTTCCAGAGTCCCCCTCTAAGTGCAATGCTTGAATCGTTTCCTCCTGAATTAAAATATGCTGCATATCTACAAGTTCAGGGAGCATGGGTGAGTGTGTGTGTGTGTTAACTGGGCACAATCCTTTATTAGTAATTCACACTTGCACGC